>CM069131.1:183327512-183332512 GCA_035221665.1 Okamejei kenojei | reverse complement strand
GAGTACAGAACCAAGGGCCACAGTTTAAGAATAAGGAGTAAGCCATTTAGAACGGAGGAGGAAACACTTTTTTCACACAGTGGAATTTTCTGCCTCAGGAGGCAGTGGAGACCGGTTCTCTGGATGCTTTCAAGAGAGAGTTTAGGTGGAGCTCTTAAATATAGCAGAGTCAAGGGATATGGGGAGAAGGCAGGAACGGGGTATTGATTGGGAATGATCAGCCCATGATCACATTGAATGGCGGTGCTGGCTTGAAGGGCCGAATGGCCTACTTCCTGCACCTATTGCTCTATTTAGCAATGTTACACATATTTTTTGAGATTAAAAAAATCAAGTCTGCAATTTATCCCATCAGATAAAGCATAAAAATAAGTTTAATTTGACACCTAATTCACTTTCATATATTCAGTATTAAATAAGTTATGGCCCTTTTCATACTCAGAAATTAGCATCTTGTTCCCTATTGCTTTTCCATTGACTTAACACAATCGAGGACAGTCAAAAGCCCATAACTTTCTTAAAAATTAAGAGAACTGAACGAAATTTTCTGTTATTATAGATGGATGACCTGAAATTAAAGCATATAATTAGTTAGTTACCTAATTGTAGCTAATTACAAAATTCAATTACTAGATCTAAACATCTATCTATTTCTTAAGAAAAGGTTAACATTTAAAAAAAAACCTAAGTGTCCAAAAAACATTCACACAATAATTCACAATATAACATGATTTTTAAATATCATTTTTATGAATTTATGGGCCAAATTGAAGGAATTTAGTGTTTAATTAATGGCCATTTAAATCAACGCGTGGGTTTTTTGTGGAACGCAATCGTTTGGAATGTTGCGGTTAATGCAATATAGTTTGTTTCCCGATGTTGGGGGAAGTCCAGGCCAAGGGGTCACAGCTTAAGGATAAGGGGAAAATCCTTTAAGACCGAGATGAGAAAGACTTTTTTCACACAGGGAGTGATGAGTCTCTGGAACTCTCTGCCACAGAGGGTAAGATTTGAGGCCAGTTTCATTGGCTATATTTAAGAGGGAGTTAGATGTGCCCTTGTGGACTAAGGGGATCAGAGGGTATGGAGAGAAGGCAGGTTACAGATACTGAGTTGATGATCAGCCATGATCATATTGAATGGCGGTGCCGGCTCGAAGGCCGAATGGCCTACTCCTGCACCTAATTTCTATTTTCTATGTTTCTATGTTAGCGGTGATTTAACCCCCAGTCGGCAGGAAAAATTACTGCCGGTTCGTATATTTTTTTAGTAACCTTTTCGCAACGTGAAAATTTGATTAAGGGCTATCCTAAGAACCACGTTTTTATGTAAAAATAAACTGTGTACCTTCTTTTGTCCCCTAACTACGATCCGTCCCCGTTGTCGCGTTCACAGCTTAGAAGATGATTTTTAAATTACTCATGCTAATACATTATCCAGCCAGTTTAAAAATACCTTCATTAAACAAATGTTCAAGAGCGATTTCTCTCAGCAACTAAATCCCCTGAGATTAATCGATTTGAATGGTCTGGAGAAAAACGTCATTTTAAACCCCCCCCCTCTCAAAGGCGCCAAAGTCGCGCACTATGCGGGCAGTGGCAGAACTGCATCGCCGCTAAAGGTAAGTTTTGTAACATACCTAGTCTATTGTCTAACATAAACATCCACCACAGCGGCTCCCCACATTCCTCACTGTGATGGAAGGTAATAAAGTCCAATCTTCTATCTTCTCCCTCTTAATCTCCCCAGTCAGGGCTTGTTGCACCATCCGCAAGGGGGGCCATCAAAGCTGCCACTGCCGGAATATCCGAAGCCCTCGCGTCAGGTGATCGAAACTCCGCGAGTGGACGGTTTGAAACCTCTATGGCTGTACATTTCAGCATTGTACCACATCAGTTCCTTAGACAAAGTCCTATGTCCACAAAGGGTAGAGGTGAATTGGACAGTATCTTTGTTTATGGAAGGACCATTCAGAAGCCAAGAAGCCAGGGAAGAACCTGTTCCCGAGTCTGGTGGTGTGCGCTTCAAGCTTCTGTACCATAAGGTTACACGGTCGTGATAGTAAATATGCCATTCAGCCCATCAAGTCTACTCTGCCATTCAATCATGCTGATCACCTCTCCATCCTAAACCCCATTCTCCTGCCTCTCCCCATAACCTTTGAACACCTATACTAACAAGAAGTTCATCTGCCGGATTGGGGGCAGGTGAAGAAGAATGATAAGATGGAGCACGGTTTTTGATTTTGTGGCTTGGCTTTTCCAAGGCAGTGTGAAAGTGTAGATGAAATCAGACGTGTGAAGTCTGGTCGTGCGATAGACTGGGCTACACCAGTAACTGTCTGCAGGTTCTTGGTCTTCGGCAAGCTTTCACAAACCATGTTGTGATGTGTGGTAAGATAGAGAGGAACTGGTGTCTTGCTGCCCATTACTGCACTTCTCACAGCTGACAACATCGCTAATGCCATTGAGCCCAAAAGGAGTTTGTGATCGATGAACCAATCTCAAGAAGCATTCTCAGTCACCATAGGTTCATAAGTTTATAAGTCATAGGAGCAGATTAGGCCATTCCGGCCCATCATCTGCTTCCCCATTCAATCATAGCTGATCTATCTCTCCCTCTCCAAGCAAACCCCATTCTCCTGCCTTCTCCCAAACCTTTGACACCTTTACTTATCAACGAACGACCTGTCTATCTCCGCTATAAAATTACCCAATAATTTTGCCTCCACATCCATCTGTCGCACACACGTTCCACACATTCACCACCCTCTGAAAAAGGATTTCCTCATCCCTTTTTCGAGAAATGTTCTCACATAGAACATAGAAACATAGAAATTTTAGGTGCAGGAGTAGGCCATTCAGCCCTTCGAGCCTGCACCGCCATTCAATATGATCATGGCTGATCATCCAACTCAGTATCCCGTACCTGCCTTCTCTCCATACCCTCTGATCCCCCTTTCCACAAGGGCCACATCCAACTCACTCTTTAAATATACCAATGAACGGGCCTCAGCCCTACCCTCGGTGGCAGAGAGTTTCCACAGACTCAACCAATCTCTGTGTGAAGAAAGGCGTTCTCATACTCGGTCTTAAAGGATTGTCCCCCTTATCTTTAAGCTGTGACCCCCTTGTCCTGGACTTCCCCAACAATCGGAACAATCTTCCTGCATCTAGCCTGTCCAACCCCTTAAGAATTTTGTAAAGTTCTAGAAAGATCCCCTTTAATCTCCTAAATTTCCAGAGAGTAATAAACCGGAGTCTAATCCAGTCTTTCTTCATATGGAAGTCGTGAAGAAAGACTGAACCAGCAAAGCATTTCACTGTTCCCTCATTATACGTGACAATAAACTTAACCCAAACTGAACTCAAACTCATCAACGGTCAAGGGGGCATTTTTTCCTCATCCCTCGTGATTGTGCGGCCACTTTCTAGAACGGCTGCTGTCTTCGGGTGAAGGTTGGACGAGTTTTCCTTTGCAAAGAAGACCCGAACCCTAAATAGTGCAGACTGTACAACAATTTTGTGTAGGTGCCATCAGAACAATTATCAGTTCAGTCGTTCAAATTTTGAGTTAGATTACATTTAGTGTTTAGAGGTACAGTGAAAAGCTTTAGTTGCATTGCTAACCAGTCAGGGAAAGACAATACATTGATACAATTGAACCATTTTTACATGTTTCTATAAGATCCCCTCTAATCTCATCCTAAATTCCAGAGAGTAAAACCGAGTCTAGCCCATCCTTTCTCATAAAACCTGCTGACATCCCAGGAATCAGTCTGGGTGAACCTTCCTCTGCACCCCGCTATGGCAATAATGTCCTTCCTCAGATTTGGAGACCAAAACTGCACGCAATACACCCAAGGCGTGGTCTCACCAAGACCCTGTCCACCTGAAGTATAACGATTATCTCTTGCCTCCTCAACTAATGTGGGGTTTTCATATAATTGATTTTAAAAACAAATATTAAGTATCTTTGAGTACTGTGTTTACAGACCCATTATGCTTCTTCAAGTAATCATTTTAGATTGTCAACACATATTTCAGCACTCTTTGGACTCTTGAGGTGAAGCAAGCCCTGGAAGGATTCCAAGCCAAAAATATCACCTTTTCTCAGAGTTCCTGCTGACATATTAAGTACTCCAGCAATTTTTGTGTCTTCTCCTGAGTTACAAAACACCATGAGAAGGAATACAGCACAATCTCTTTCCCGGAGAAGGGGGAATCGAGACCCAGAGACTATAGGTATAAGGTGAGGGGAAGGGGGAGATTTATCGACCGAGGGGTAACATTTTCACACACTTGTTGTGGGTGTATGGAACGAGCTGGGCCGGAGGAGTAGGGAAGCAGAACGAACGCAACGATTAAGAAAACATTTAACAGGTGCATGAACAGACAGGTTTGGAGTGATAAGGACCAAATGCAGGCAGTGGAATTAGTGTAGCTGGGACATGTTGCCGGTGTGGGCCAGTTGGGCCCGAAGGGCCTGTTTCCATGCTGTATCACGCTTCATGATTTTATACTTCCAGTTTCATTTCCCACTTCAGTTTATCTTTTACTGCTAAAATTTGAGGTTTTTCATAAGCACCACTTTCCGCAGCATTGATATTGGAACAAAAACAGAGAAGGATGTAATGACCCAAGGTTATTCAACCTTTCCCAGCCATGTGGCAGTTAATTTTCTGCCCCATTAAAGAGGCTATTCCAACGCTGGATGAAACAAAGAAACCACTCCCCCCCCCCCACCCCCCCACCCCCCCCCCCCCCCACGACCCCCCCCCCCGGCCCCCCGCCCCCCCGCCCCCCCCCCGCCCCCCCCACCCCCCCCCCCCCCCCCCCCCCACCCCCCCCCCCCCTCCTACCACCCCCCCGCCCACCCCCCCCCCCCCCCCCCCCCCCCCGACCCACCCCAACCCCCCACACCCCAGCATAGTACCCCACCCCCCCACCACCCCCCCCCCCCCCCCCCCACCCCCCCCACCCCCAAGGCCCCCCCCGCCC
>CM069131.1:183250475-183327012 GCA_035221665.1 Okamejei kenojei | reverse complement strand
CTTAGAGAGATAGTATTTACCATAGCGCAATTTAACATAAAATCATGTACGTCATTGCAGTTGTGGTGAGGGAATAAACTGGAGATCATAGAGGCGGAGAAAAAACCAACTGTAGTTGCTCGCAGAAAATAGATCTGCCAGTCAGCGATCGACCGGAGTCTCTGGCGTGCACGCAGCTGTAAACAGCAACTCTACCGCTTGCAGTAATGAAAAGCAAATATTCCCTTCTCTTATTTTTTTTTTTTTTTTTTTTTTTTAGAGAGAGAGAGATGAAACGTTGATGACAGAAAATTGAAAGTTTATTGCAATCTGGTTTGTGCAATCAGTCACATATAAAGATAGCATTAATGACAATTTCATTATTATTTTATGAAGATTTAATAGACTATTTTACACAATATTTCACTAAGATCCAGAGGCAATGGAATATTTCAATTCTGATATACACGACTCAACTTCAGGCTCCAGAACAGTTATGGTACCGTACAGTGAGAGATTTAAACCAAGATAAGTGACAGGCAGAATGTAATCGCTATTAAAGATTGCGAGCAGCATTTGCATGGCATTCAACTCTTCTCAATGTATGCGAAGTATATTTTAACTATCAGATGTATGGTGAATTAGATATAATGAATCCGCCTGTCGCCATCGCAGTCAGCTAGTGAATGACTCCAGTATGAAAATTGCCTCATATATAGTCATGTAAAATTTGGAAGGTCAGAAATAACTCCACAATCATAGACCTATTTGGAACTGAGGACATTGGTCACGTTTTAATTTCACTTTCAACACCCACTGCTGCAATGGCAATCAACCAATTGTAGAATGTGACCTGTGAAATAAGCATAACACATTTTAAGGGGGGTTCTGGTGGAGCGGTAGTATCTCAAGGGTCAGACACTATTGCAGAATGTGGAGAGGAAACGGCTGCTGTGGTTTTACACGTAAGATAGACACAAAATGCGGGAGCAACACTCTGCGGAGAACACGGAAGCATCTCGGAAGAAATAAGGAATTGAGTGGAATTATCGGGTCTTGGAAAAGATTTTTGACTCTCGTAAAGACTCATAACCGTTCCTTTCGCTATGAGACGATGCTTTACACGTTGGAGTTACGTCAAGAGTTTGTGTGTCTATCTTCGGGAAACTTATTGGTTCTGTTGCGTTCTATCATGGACCCAATAAGGTCAAATAAATGATATGAAATGCTGAACCATTTTTACAAGTTTGACTCTGAATAGATTGGATTAGATTGGCTACTAAGTCACCTCATGCCAAAGAGTAGGGAAATTGAGAATGTGTGGTCATAGGTGTAAAGATGAGGGGGGAAAGTGTGTTGGATAAGAACGGCGGCTGACGGTCTTACACCGAAGATAGATCACAATCGCGGGAGGTTACTCAGTGCGACCAGCACGCTTCGTAAATGAGACACTAGGTTGGGGGGTGAGTACGGGGCGATGAACCGGCGGCTGCGAACATGTTTCCCACGAAGGGTGGAGCGGTGTAAAGAATGTGCTGGCCGGAGGTAGATGAGACTAGGTACTATGCATCTCAGCATTAGAAACCAATTGTCAAGTGCTGGGAATAGGACTGGTGGAGAAGGGATATGGGCAGAAAAGCAGGCATGGTGAGGTTCTGAGCGGTTGATGGTCAGGTTGAGTATGATGGTGGGCAAGGTTTGGCCGAAGGGACCGGTTTCATAATGCTGTATCTACTCCATGATTCTCATTTTAACTTGCTGATTATAGCTATGTTGCTTGAAGTGATTTTAAATGCCCAGAGTCGGTTCATGAGGATCTGTGCTCTAGGACGTGATGCCTTTTCACCCCAACTTCTAATATCTACCCTAATTCACATTTTAGCATTGTTGGCAGCTCCATCTTGTGATTGCATGACCAGATTAATCTTTAATTTATTTTTTTTTCGGTGTAGCTGCGGCTTGTCGAAGTGTGAATGCAGTCTTTTCTGTCAATGTTGCTCTGAGATCATGAACCCAGCACAGTGGTCAGATGGGTTATCGGATTAACTGTCTTCCATCCATGATGACATTTCAGTTGAAGAAGAGTTCTCTCTTGGACTGTGCTCGAATGTTAGCTTTATTTATGAGTGTAAGATATGGAGTGGTGTCTGAGGCAACATGTACCAGGCAGTGAGTTGACAGAGTCAAGAAGGGCTACCAAGTGGGAGTACCTTAGATGGGTGACTTGGCAGGAATGTAAATATTTAAAATATAATTAAGTTTATGCCAAATTATTTTAATTTATTATTGCCACGCCTACGAGGAACAATGGGAAAGGTTTTTATGGTACGTGCTGGTCAGTCAGGCAGAAAGATTGCCGTTATTTTTCGGCATATTTTTCTTCATTCGTTCTATATCTCTCATCTCCATTGTTATATCTATCATTTCACTTTCCCTAGGTAGAAGGATGTCGACCTAAAATATCACTCATCCTTCTCTCCAGAGATGCTGCCTGCCGCTGGTTACACCAGCGTTTTGTGGTCTATGTCGGGTTTTAAAACAGCATCTTGAAATTCCTCCTAACTAGAGCGGAAAAAGATTATACAGATTACAATCAAGCTGCCGCAGTGCACGGTAAGATAAGGGAATAGTCTATGTCATTTCATTTTGCGAAGGATGTAAATAGTAGCGTGGATAAGGAGAGAACGTGGATGTGGGTATTGGCTTCCAAGAAGGTCTTTTCGACAAGGTCCCACTAAGAGAATAGGTATACAAAACTTAAAAGCCTACGTAATTAGGGGTTCAGTATTGGATGTGGATAGAGAACTGGCTGGCAAACAGGAAGCAAAAGAGTAGGAGATAAACGGAGTCATTTTCACAATGGGCAGGCAGTAACTAGTGGGAGTACCGCTGGGCTCGAGTTGTGGGACCCAGCTATGACAATATTATATTAATGATCTGGATGAGGGAATTGAAGCAATATCTCCAAGTTGGGATGACATAAGATGGGGGGCAGTGTTCGCTGTGAGGTGGATGCTAGGAGACTGCAAGGGTGACTTGGTAGGCTGGGTGAGTGGGCAATTGTTTGGCAGATGCAGGGATATGTGGATAAATGTGAGGTTATCCCACTTTGATGGCAATAAACAGGAAAGCAGACTATTATAATTTAAATGGTGGTTCCCGTTTAGGAAAAGGGAGATGCAGCGTGACCTGGGTGTCATGGTTCACCAGTATTGAAAGTCAGGCTGCAGGTGCAAGCAGGCAGTGAAAAAAGCGGATGATGTTAGCTTTCTAGCAAAAGGATTGGAGTCAGGAGCAGGAGGTTCTACTTTCTAGTTGTACAAGGGTCTTGGTGAGACAACTGGAGTATTGCGTACAGTTGTTGGTCTCCAAATCTGCTGGACGGACATTATTTGCCATAGAGGGGAGTGCAGAGAAGGTTCACCAGACTGATTCCTGGGATGTCAGGACTGTCTTATGAAGAAAAGACTGGATAGATTGGTTTTGACTCTTCTGGAATTTATGAGATGAGAGGGGATCTTATAGAAACTTACAAAATTCTTAAGGGGTTGGACAGGCTAGATGCAGGAGATTGTTCCCGATGTTGGGGAAGTCAAGGGGACAAGGGGTCACAGCTTAAGGATAAGGGGAAATCTTTATGACCGAGATGAGAAGACTTTTTTCACACAGAGAGTGGTGAGTCTCTGGAATCTCTGCCACAGAGGGTAGTTGAGGCAGTTCATTGCTATATTTTAAGAGTGAGTTGATGTGGCCTTGTGGCTAAGGGGAATAAGAGGGTATGGAGTGATGGCAGGTACGGGATACTGAGTTGGATGATCAGCCATGATCATATTGAATGGCGGTGCAGGGCTCGAAGGGCTGAAGCTACTTCCTGGCACCTATTTTCTATGTTTCTATGTTTAAAAGACAGGGACACATGAAATTCTTTCTTTGCTTTGCACACACGACATAGTAGGCAATGACTACAAAAACAGGATCAGTGGTCCATATACCATTATAGTGTGTGTGGTAAAGTCCAGTTAAAGTGTGAATTAAGGATATTCCTAGGTTCATGTTAGGTTGGATGGGTGGTCAGGACCACTCTCAGTTGGCGGTGGTTGGGTCAGTGCCTGATGACAGCTGAAAAGAAACAGTCTTGTTCAGCCCATCAAACTGTGCTCTGCCATTCAATCATGGGGTGATTCTATCTTTCCTCCCCCCCCCCCACCCCCCCCCCCCAGCAACCCCATTCTTCTAGCATTTACACCATAACCCCGACACCTGTACTAATCAAGTATCTGCCAATCTCCGATGAAAATAAAACAAACTTGCAGAGATGTTGGAAATCTGAGATGAAAGACATAAATTGCAGGAATTCCGGAGGTGCCGCTGAGAAGCCGAGGCCGGAACCTGTTGAGTCAGAGGTGGAGCCTCGTGGCTTGATGGAGCCATCAGTGCCTGGGTCTGCGGAGCCCGCGGCTGGGGCTGGAGGCGCCGGGGACGGACCCGACGGAGTTAGCGGAGAGCGTCTGTGCAGCGCGAAGATGCGTCGACTTACGGATGAGGACAGACCACGTGGAAGTGAGGATTGACCGCTGCCGAGGGAAGGAGCAAAGGAGGACCAGCGTGGGGGAGATCGCCGTGAGGGGGGAGGGGTAGAGAACAAAGGGGGAACTGGTGGGAGGTGGTTGGGTGGAAATTTGGACTTATAATCGCCCTTTAGTGGCGTACTATTTGCATACCTGGGTGAGGAAAGAGTAACAATTATTGAATTACACTTCTGGAGGGAGTAGATGGGGATGATTTAGTCGGGGACCCTTGAGCAATCTGAAGAAAAGATCCCGACCCAAAACATGTCCTATCCGTTCCCTTTGTGATGCTGCTGGACTTTGTGTGTTTCAACTAAGATTACGAACATCTGATTTCCTTGTGCTTAGGTTTTAAGTTTAGAGACTTACTGCCTGATAACAGGCCCTTCGGTCCTCGAGTACCGCACCAACCAGCGATCCCTGCGCCATTTAACACTATCCTGCACACTCTAGTGGACAATATTTACATTTCCACCAAGCCAATTAAACTGCAAGCCTGTGCGTCTTTGGAGTGTGGGAGAAAACTGAAGATCTCGGAGTAAACCTACACAGGTCTTGGAAAAATCGCCTAAGTGGGACAGGGGCTAAAGTTCATTTGTTGCCGGCTCTGACTCATCCTGGTCTTTTCTCGCCTCAGCCCCAACTTTCAGTGTGAAGAATGGTCACCTACCCATCTCTCCAGAGATGCTGCCTGCAAATTGTGTCTGACTTTGGTCTGAATTCGCTTGTGTTGTTTATCATAGCCCAGAAAGAAAACCTCTCATTGCAGCATAATGATGCAAGTCACAGAAGCTGTGGGAGGCCAAGTCAACGGGATATTTTTTTAAGGCGGAGATTGACAGATTCTTGGTTAGTTAGAGCTCCAGGGCTAGCGGAATCGAGGGATAATAGGGGAGAAGGCAGGCACTGGTTACTGATTATGGATGATCAGCCGAGTGGTCCTCCTCTTGCATCATTTTCAATGTTCTATGTTTCTAATACGGGTGTCAGCGGGATTACGGGGAGAAGACAGGAGAATGGGGTTAGGAGGGAGAGATAGATCAGCCATGATTGAATGGCGGAGTAGACTCGATGGGCCGAATGGCTGAATTTTGCTCCTGGAACTTATGAACGTGAGATTCAACAACAATCCAGAATTTGCTGAGGATTCTTAATGTAGGATAGTCTATAATTTCGACAGTCAATTGTTTCGATGAAATAATTTGATGGATTTCTAGAGACTGAACAGATAGTTCTATATTGATTTCCGAGGTATGTTTTAAAGTGCCCCTTTAAAGGGAGGGAGAGTCACAATGATTTTTAAGGGAGAATTTCAGCGCTTTGATCACATTCAGCAAAGATGCACTTACCACTGCCGAGCCTTTAATAGACAAGCCTTAAAAGCCTTTGAAGACTAAACAATGCTGGAGGAACTCAGGGGTTGGTCAAAGTCCAAACGGGACCACAATTTCTTTCGCACGATAGATGTCTGCTTTGTCTCACTGACATCTCTGCAGCAGATTGGCTTCTGCACCACTGGGCTCATATTCACTGGAATTTAGAAGGATGAAGAGGGTATCATATAAAACATATACAATTCTTGAGAGGTTGGACAGAATAGATGCGGGAAAAATGTGTCTGATGTTGGTGAGTCCGGAACCAGGAATCACAGTTTGAGAAAAGGGTCTTTTAGGGACTAAGGTGAGGAAAATCTTTTTCATCCAGAGAGTTGCGAATCTGTTGGAATTCTCTGCCACAGAGGCCAATTTCACTGGATGTATTCAAGAGAGAGTTAGATTTAGAACAAAGGATATGGGGGGAAAGCAGGAACGGGTACTGATTTTGGATGATCAGCCATGTTCAGCCATGATCATATTGAATGGCAGTGTTGGCTCGAAGGGACTGAATGGCCTACCCCTGCACCTATTTTCTATGTTTCTATATGTCTACTGACTGACGTTCCAGATTCTGCAGTCTTTTGTGTCTCCACAAAGGCTGAGATTGGCAAAAGTTTAGTTTAATTTTAAAGTTTAATACAGCGCAGAAACAGGCCCTCCGAGTCCACACCGACTAGTGATCCCCGTACACTAAACTATCGTTACACACACTCGGGACAATTTACAATAATACCAAGCCAATTATCCTACATACCTGTATGTCTTTGGAGTGTGGGAGGAAACCGGAGCACCCGGAGAAAACCCACGAGGTCACGGGGAGAACAAACAAACTCTGTACAGACAGGAACCTGGTTCGAACCAGGTCTCTGGCGCTGAAAGGCAGAAACTCTACCACTGCGCCACTGTGCCACCCCGATATCTGTGGGAAGAGAAACAGAGTTTACATTTACAATGGACGATAGACTTTACATACTGAATCTTGCCTGCATTTTCTGTTTCCGCTTGAAATGTAAATTTCTCTTCCCACAGATGTTGGGGGCAGCTCAGTGGTGCGGCAGTAGAGTTGATGCCGTACAGCACCAGAGACCCAGGTTGGATCCTGACTACGGGTGCTGTCTGTGTGGAGTTTGTACGTTCACCCCGTGACTTGCGTGGGTTTTCGCCTGGAGCTCCAGTTTTCTCCCACACTCCAAAGCCATACAGGTTTGTAGGTTAATTGGCATGGTATAAATGTAAATTGTCCCTAGTGTGTGCAGGATAGGGTTAATGTGCGGGGATCACTGATCAGCGCAGTGGGCCAAAGAGCCTGTTTCCATGCTGTATCTCTGAACTAAATTAAAATGTGCCCTGCCTGCTGAATATTGCCCACATTTTCTGTTTTATTTTTTGATTTCTAGCATCTGCAATTTGTTTTTTGATCTTGCATTTAACTTATTACAGCTGCTCAGGGAAAGCTTGCAATTAGTTGGACATAGATTGTGTAGGATTGGAAGCAATTAATGACATAAATAGAAACATGTGTCAGTAGAAGGAAGGATTAAAGGGGGCTTTACTAATTGAAAAGCAATGCTGTGCAGATGCTGAGATTCCGAAATAACTAGAGTACATTTAGGAAACATTTAGCAGGTCAGGCAGCATCTGTTGAGAGGTGACTTCGTAGGAGTAGGTCTTGCCAAGTCTTATTAACACAAGTCTTATCCACTTTTTCACTTCTCCCACTTGCTACAATTGGTCTTAAGAAGGATCCTGACTCGAAACAGCATCTGTCC
Source organism: Okamejei kenojei (assembly GCA_035221665.1). Lineage (NCBI taxonomy): Eukaryota > Metazoa > Chordata > Chondrichthyes > Rajiformes > Rajidae > Okamejei > Okamejei kenojei. Next base: position 183,319,320 of record CM069131.1, on the reverse strand, counting down.
TTTCTCTCCACAGATGCTGCCTGACCTGCTGAGTTCCTCCAGCATTTTGGGTTCGATGAAAGGTTCCAGCATCTTTGTAATTCTTTGTGTCTTCATGTTACTGCTCCGCTGTGGAATCTCCTCAAAGTATACCTACTTTAAAGAAGCTCCACCTATCTCCAACATGAGATGTGTGAGACCCTATCCCATTGCTCCTCCTTTAGTTTGGTAACAGGCCCTTCGGCCCACCGAGTCTGTGCCGGCCATCGATCCCCGCACACAAACGCTATCCAACACACTAGGGACAATTTACAATTATACCAAGCTAAATGACCTACTAACTGCATGTTTTTGGAGTGTGGGAGGAAACCGAAGATCTCGGAGAAAACCCACACAGGTCACGGGGAGAACGTACAAAGTCTGAACGGACAGCACCGGTAGTCGGGATTGAACCTGGGTCTCTGGTGCTGCATTCGCTGTAAGGCAGTAACTCTACCGCGCTGCGCCACTGTGACCACCCACCCATGGGTGCACAGTCGTGGGTGCATAAAGAAGGGGGGTGTGTGCGCGCAGTGCTGAGGATTATCGTAGAGGACTATTTGTCCCCTATCTTCACTGACTGGGGTCTGGTGGTCAAACGATAGTGACCATAGTTAACAAAATGCTGCTGTGGGCCTTTTATATCCTTAGTCATAAGAAAATACCCAATGACTTGGCCACCACAACCCTCTGTGGCAATGAATTCCACAGATTCACCACCCTCTGACTAAAATAATCGCTGATGATAGATACAAAAAGCCGGAGTCACTCAGCGGGACAGGCAGCATCTCTGGAGAGAAGGACTGGGTGACGTTTTGGGCCGAGACCCTTCTTCATCGCCTTTCTAAAGGTACGTCCTTTTATTCTCAGGCTATGAAATCTAGTCCTAGACTCTCCCACTAGTGGAAACATCCTCTCCACATCCACTCTATCCAGGCCTTCCACTATTCGGTAAGTGTCAATGAGATCCCCCTCCCCCCCCCCCCCTTCATCCTTTTAACCTCCAGCGAGCACAGGCCCAGTGCCGTTAAACGCTGATCATACGTTAACCCTGGGATCATTCTTGGAAACCACCTCGGGACCCCATCCAGCGCCAGCACATCCCTCCTCAGATGTGGAGCCCTGAACTGCTCACAATGCTTCAAATGTGGTTTGACTGGCGCCTTGTAGAACCTCAAGATTACATTCCTGTGAAATGGTAGAATCCGTTTGCATTCAGGGGTGGTAACCTTGCACAGAAGGTTATTCCTTTATCGTGTATCTATACACTGTAATCTTCTTCTTTCGTGTGGCGTGCACAGCCTAAAGTTGTTGGACAACTTGTTCTATTTGATCTTCCGTTTGAGCACGTCGAGTTGATTGCATTAGTCGACACAGGGCGGACCAGGTGACGGTTTAAATCTTCCACCCCATACACTGTAATGGATTGATTGTAATCATGTATTGTCATTCCGCTGACTGGTTAGCACGCAACAAAAAGCTTTTCACTGTACCTCGGTACGCGTGACGATAAACTAAACTGAACTTATGAAGGCAACCTCAGATAGGGAAGTGTGCATATGCTGGTTTAACAACAAAGATAGACACAAAATTCTGGAGTAACTCAGCGGGACAGGCAGCATTCCTGTAGAGAAGAAATGGGTGACGTTTTGGATCAGGACACTTCATCAGACTTCTTCAATCGTCTCAACTTTTCCACTCCCCTTACCTGCTCTAACCTCACAGTCTGAAGAAGGGTCTCGACCAGAGATGCTGCCTGTCCCGCTGAGTTACTCCAGCATTTTGTGTCTATCCTCAGGGAGGGATATATTGAAAGCAGTAGCTTTGCATCATTTGCAAATGAACCCCCCCCCGCGCGTGCTACACGACACTGAAGAAAGTTTGAATTAATGAACTGCAATTACGGATGAGTGCCATAGGATAAAGCAAGGAGATTATTAGCAGCTCGTTAATTAAAGACGCAGGATTAAGCTGCCATGCACTTTTAATCAGCAGCATTGCAGCTAGCAGACATGACTTTGGGACTTTGTTAAGCTGTTCTCGTGGAGTTTTAGTTCACGATTTAAATAAATATGAGTTTTCTGGCACACAGTAGGTCAGAAGGTGAAATTGTTAGTGTGTTATTTCAGCCACATAGTCCCTCAGTTTACTACGTAAAACACATACGTGCACACACGCACCTATATACACACACACACACGCACACGCACGCACGTCTGCACATGCGCACATATGCACATATACACACAGGCACACACACACACACGTACACACATACATACACACCAGGCACGTGCCGTGAGTAATTACTCGGGGTAGGCAGTCAGGTCGGCTTTAAAATAAAAATTAAACCGCGCATGCGCAGATTGTTCACTCCGTAAAAATTAAAATAAAAACAGTAACAATTCAATTTGCCCATGGCTTCCGAGTCTCCTTTATTCTTAATTACTGAATGGGTGGGGAGTGAAGGGTGATGGCAGGTGGAGCGATGGTGGGAAAAACGGTAGTACAGGGAAAAGTTGAATCAGTTGTCATCTAATTGAATGACAACACTTGTTCAAGGGTCCAAGTGTTCCTTTCACAGCGTGTGGAGAGTCTGTGCCAGGCGTGAAGTTGCGCGGAGGGTAGGAGTGTTGAGAAGGAGGGGGTGGGGGATAATGCCAGTAACTCACTCACTCACCGCTGCCGCGGCTTTCCGGGCTCCGGGCGCGAAGCCATCGCACTGTAGCCGGGGATAGAAGCAGCTCGGGGAGCTGTGAGCAGCCGCCGGGACCCGACAGCAGAACTGGCCGCCACTTCAGCGCCTTCTGCCGGCCCGCTCACCTCTGGCAGTGCTCTCCGTCTGAACACCTCTCACCTGCCACTCGCCGACTTCGCTCATGTCAGCGGCTTCCTGCAAATCCTTAAATTCCCACAACCGAGTAACCTCAATCGCGCTGTTGGAATTTAAGGATTTGCGGGACTTGAGTGAGGCCAGCGAGCGGCAGGAGAGAGGTTTTTAGACGGAGAGCTGCCAGAGGTGAGCGGGGACCGGCAGAAGGCGCTGAGGTGGCGGCCGGTTCCTCTGTCATGCCTCTCACAGCCACCCGAGCTGCTTCGCCCCCCCGTGCAAGGAGTGTCGCAAGTGACATTATCCTGACCCCTCCTTCACAACATTCGTGCCATCCCCGCAACTTTACCCCGGGCCAGACTCCCCAAACGCTGTGAAAGGAGCTCTCCCCCCCACCCCCACACCCCGGGAAATACGGTATTTAAAAACATAAACACAAAATGTACTTACCACATCTCGCCAAGAAACTAGCGCTGCGCATGCGCAGTAGGCTGCTGCGCATGTGTAGTGCTGCAAAGGCAGAATTTCTGCTGCCTTCAGCCCCGCTTGTCATTGACGGCTTCAGGCAGCCCTGACGGCACGTGGGCTGCCCAGACCTTCAAGGGTTACAAGCGCTGCGGTTGAAAGGCACGGAGAATTGTGCCTACCTAAGAGATCGATCTCTTACATAGGCATAATTCTCCCATGCCTTTACTATTTACATTTAGTTATTACCATGTTATAATTTTAGCCAGGGTAGGCAGTGCCTACCTTGCCTACCCTGACGGCACGTGCCTGATACACACACACACACACACACACACACACACACACACACACACACACACACACACACACACACACACACACACACACACACACACATACACACACATGCACACACTCACACACATACATACACACACGTACACATACATACACACTCACATATACACGCACACACACACATACATACACACATACATACACACATACACACAGGTACACATACATACACATGCACATATACACACACACACGTCTGCACATGCGCATACATACACACACACATGCACACAAACACACATGCACACGCACACACACATATACAGACACACACACATACACACACGTACACATACATACACATGCACATATACACACCCACATACACACGCACGCACACACACATACACACATACATACATACATACCCACACGTACACATACATACACACACACATATACACGCACACACAAGCACGTCTGCACATGCGCACACATGCACATATATACACGTGTACACATACGCACACACAGAGATACACAGGTACATATACATACACACACGTACACATACATACACACGTATGCACAGACACACACATGCCATACACAGATGCATGCACTAGCATGCACACGCACACGCACATGCACACACACACACGCGCGCACATGCACACACAAACCCACCCACCCACACACACACTGGATGACCCTATTCGTGCAAGGGTACATAAATGAGGAATATGTGAACACGTTAGAACAAAGATGTCATTGACGGCGGATCTCAAGCAGAGAACCTGGCAATTATACTACTGTAATTGAAGTAAAAATAGAAAACGCCGGAAAAACTCAGAAGGGCATTAGTTTAATTAGGTTAATTCGAAAATACTTTTAGCACATTGGCCTCATCAGTTAGGGTTTGGAGTATATTTACAAATGAGAGAAACAAATGCTGAACCAATGAGACTCATGGACATTCGAATGCCAGATGTTTGGAGTTTCACTGTATTGATTTTTTGAAAGATTAAATTAAAATAAGCACATATTAATTACGAGCTTGTTATCAGATTATCAAGTGGACTGGACCTTACAGCTGAACATGCAAACGATGGCCTTGAGGAAGCTAGTACAGGTGTTTAGTACGGGTGTCAGGGGTTGTGGGGAAAAGGCAGGAGAATGGGGTTGAGGGAGACAGATGGATCAGCCGTGACTGCATGGCAGAGTAGACGATGGGCTGAATGGCCTAATTCTGCTCCTATCACTTATGAACCTGAAAAACGCTGGTGTAGAAGCCTCAAGTCCATGTGTTTGGAAGATCATGCCATTCCAAGACAACTCCTGAATACTGCAAGGAGGCTAAAGTCCTTTCCACCTTCATTGAGGATGATAAAATGGACCAAAGATAAACACATAAAGCTGGAGTCACTCAACGGGTCAGACAGGATCGCTGGAGAAAAGAAATTGGTGACGTTTCAGGTTGAGACCCTTCTGCAGACTGTCGGAAGAAGTGTCTCGACCCTATTCCTTTTCTCCAGAGAAGCTGTGTGACTCCAGCTGAGTTATTCCAGCTTTTTGTGTCTATCTTCGGTTTAAACAAGCATCTGCAGTTCCTTCATACACATAAAATGGACCAAGATCCATTACGCTAGCCCATCAACATAGGTCTAGGTTATTACTGTCACATGTACCAAGGAAGAGTGAAAAGCTTTGTATTGCATGCTATCCAGACAAATCAGATGCACCAAACAGTCTGATGAAGGGCTTCGACCCGAAACGTCACCTATCCCTTCTCTCCATGGATGCTGCCTCGCCCGCTGAGTTTCTCCAGCATTTTTGTCTACCTTTGATTTTTCCAGCATCTGCAGTTCTTTCTTAACCATATATAGATAAAATCGGTTCAAACTCACGCCGGGTATGGCACTGTGGCGCAGCTGGCTCCGTCCTGACCTTGCTTGCTGTCTGTGTGGAGTTTGCAAGTTTACGTTGTGACTGCAATTGGTTTTCTCTGGGTGCTCAGGTTTCCTCCCACACCCCAAAGATATGCAGGTTTGTAGGTTAATTGGCCACTGTGAATTGCCTGCTGTGTGTTAGGAGTGGATGAGAAAGTGGGAGAGCGCAGAACTAGTGTGAATAGTGTGATTGATAGTCAGCGTGGACACAATGAGCCGAAAGGCCTCTCTCCATGCTGTATCTCTAAACTAAACTAGACTGCAATAGATAAAGTAAAGGGGAAGATACAGACTGCAGGGTATAGTTCACAGTTTCAAGATCAGTTTATTGTCACGTGTACCAATTAAGGTACAGTGATATTCGAGTTACCATAGAGCCATACTAAGTGAAAAGGATCAGGACACACAACCACATAAAATAAAAGTTAACATTCTTGCTATTGAGGGAGTGCAGCGTAGGTTCACGAGATTAATTCCCGGGATGGCGGGACTGTCATATGATGAAAGAATGGATCGACTGGGCTTGTATTCACTGGAATTTAGAAGGATGAGAGGGCATCTGAAAAAAATATATAAAATTATTAAGGGATTGGACAAGCTAGAGGCAGGAAACAGGTTCCCCGTGTTGGTGGAGTACAGAACCAAGGGCCACAGTTTAAGAATAAGGAGTAAGCCATTTAGAACGGAGGAGGAAACACTTTTTCACACAGTGGAATTTTCTGCCTCAGGAGGCAATGGAGACCGGTTCTCTGGATGCTTTCAAGAGAGAGTTAGGTAGAGCTCTTAAATATAGCAGAGTCAAGGGATATGGGGAGAAGGCAGGAATGGGGTATTGATTGTGAATGGCAGTGCTGGCTCGAAGGGCCGAATGACCTACTCCTGCACCTATTGTCTATTTAGCAATGTTACAATATTTTGAGATTTAAAAAATCAAGTCTGCAATTTATCCCATCAGATAAAGCATAAAAATAAGTTTAATTTGACACCTAATTCACTTTCATATATTCAGTATTAAATAAGTTATGGCCCTTTTCATACTCAGAAATTAGCATCTTGTTCCCTATTGCTTTTCCATTGACTTAACACAATCGAGGACAGTCAAAAGCCCATAACTTTCTTAAAAATTAAGAGAACTGAACAAAATTATCTGTTATTATAGATGGATGACCTGAAATTAAAGCATATAATTAGTTAGTTACCTAATTGTAGCTAATTACAAAATTCAATTACTAGATCTAAACATCTATCTATTTCTTAAGAAAAGGTTAACATTTAAAAAAAAACCTAAGTGTCCAAAAAACATTCACACAATAATTCACAATATAACATGATTTTTAAATATCATTTTTATGAATTTATGGGCCAAATTGAAGGAATTTAGTGTTTAATTAATGGCCATTTAAATCAACGCGTGGGTTTTTGTGGAACGCAATCGTTTGGAATGTTGCGGTTAATGCAGGAAGATTGTTCCCGATGTTGGGGAAGTCCAGGCCAAGGGGTCACAGCTTAAGGATAAGGGGGAAATCCTTTAAGACCGAGATGAGAAAGACTTTTTTCACACAGAGAGTGGTGAGTCTCTGGAACTCTCTGCCACAGAGGGTAGTTGAGGCCAGTTCATTGGCTATATTTAAGAGGGAGTTAGATGTGGCCCTTGTGGCTAAGGGGATCAGAGGGTATGGAGAGAAGGCAGGTACAGGATACTGAGTTGGATGATCAGCCATGATCATATTGAATGGCGGTGCAGGCTCGAAGGGCCGAATGGCCTACTCCTGCACCTAATTTCTATGTTTCTATGTTAGCGGTGAATTTAACCCCCAGTCGGCAGGAAAAATACTGCCGGTTCGTATATTTTTTTAGTAACCTTTTCGCAACGTGAAAATTTGATTAAGGGCTTCCTAAGAACCACGTTTTTATGTAAAAATAAACTGTGTACCTTCTTTTGTCCCCTACGTACGATCCGTCCCGTTGTCGGCGTTCACAGCTTTAGAAGATGATTTTTAAATTACTCATGCTAATACATTATCCAGCGCAGTTTAAAAATACCTTCATTAAACAAATGTCAGAGCGATTTCTCTTCAGCAACTAAATCCCCTGAGATTAATCGATTTGAATGGTCTGGAGAAAAACGTCATTTTAAACCCGCCCCCCTCTCAAAGGCGCCAAAGTCGCGCACGCGGGCAGTGGCAGAACTGCATCGCCGCTAAAGGTAAGTTTTGTAACATACCTAGTCTATTGTCTAACATAAACATCCACCACAGCGGCTCCCCACATTCCTCACTGTGATGGAAGGTAATAAAGTCCAATCTTCTCTCTCTTTATTCTCCCGCAGTCAGGGCTGTTGCACCATCCGCAGTCGGGGCCATCAAAGCTGCCACAGCCGGAGATCCGAAGCCCTCGCGTCAGTGTGATCGAAACTCCCGCGAGTGGACGGTTGAAACTCTCTATGGCTTGTACATTTCAGCATTGTACCACATCAGTTCCTTAGACAAAGTCCTATGTCCACAAAGGGGTAGAGGTGAATTGGACAGTATCTTTGTTTATGGAAGGACCATTCAGAAGCCAGATAACAGAGGGGAAGAATCTGTTCCCGAGTCTGGTGGTGTGCGCTTTCAAGCTTCTGTACCATAAGGTTACACGGTCGTGATAGGAGTAGAATTAGGCCATTCGGCCCATCAAGTCTACTCTGCCATTCAATCATGGCTGATCGACCTCTCCATCCTAACCCCATTCTCCTGCCTTCTCCCCATAACCTTTGACACCTATACTAATCAAGAAATCCTTCTGCCAGATGGGGGCAGGGTGAAGAAGGAATGATTAAGATGGAGCAAGGTTTTGATTTTGTTGGCTGCTTTTCCAAGGCAGTGTGAAGGGTGTAGATGAAATCAATCGTGTGAAGTCAGGTCTGTGCGATAGACTGGGCTTCACCAGTAACTGTCTGCAGTTTCTTTGGTCTTCGGCAGAGCTGTTCACAAACCATGTTGTGATGTGTGGTAGATAGAGAGGGAACTGGTGTCTTGCTGCCCATTACTGCACTTCTCACAGCTGACAACATCGCTAATGCCATTGAGCCAAATAGGAGTTGTGATCGATGACCAATGCTCAAGAAGCATTCAGCAACATAGGTTCATAAGTTTATAAGTCATAGGAGCAGAATTAGGCCATTCGGCCCATCATCTGCTTCCCCATTCAATCATAGCTGATCTATCTCTCCCTCTCAACCCCATTCTCCTGCCTTCTCCCAAACCTTTGACACCCTTACTTATCAACGACCTGTCTATCTCCGCTATAAAAATACCTAATAATGTTGCCTCCACATCCATCTGTCGCACACACGTTCCACACATTCACCACCCTCTGAAAAAGGATTTCCTCATCTCCTTTCGAGAAATTCCTCATCTCTTTCCTCAACTAATATTGGGGTTTTCAAATATTTGATTTTAAAAACAAATATTATGTTATCTTTGAGTACTGTGTTTACAGACCCATTATGCTTCTTCAAGAAATCATTTTATTGTCAACACATATTCAGCACTCTTGACTCTTGAGGTGAAGCAAGGCCCTGGAAGGATTCCAAGCCAAAACATATCACCTTTTCTCCAGAGTTGCTGCCTGACATGTTAAGTAACTCCAGCATTTTGTGTCTTTCCTGATTGTACAACACCATGAGAGGAATACAGCACAATCTCTTTCCCGGAGAAGGGGAATCGAGAACCAGAGGACATAGGTATAAGGTGAGGGGAGGGGGGGGGGGGGGGGGGGAGATTTAATCGGAACCTGAGGGGTAACATTTTCACACACTTGGTGGTGGGTGTATGGAACGAGCTGCCGGAGGAGGTAGTTGAGCAGGAACGAACGCAACGTTTAAGAAACATTTAGACAGGTGCATGAACAGGACAGGTTTGGAGAGTTATGGACCAAATGCAGGCAGGTGGAATTAGTGTAGCTGGGACATGTTGGCCGGTGTGGGCAAGTTGGTCCGAAGGGCCTGTTTCCACGCTGTATCACTCTATCATTTATTTTACTTCAGTTCATTTCCCACTTCAGTTTCTTTTACAGCTAGAAAATTTGAGGGTTTTTAATATGCACCAGCTTTTCCGCAGCATTTTGATAATGGAACAAAACAGATAAGATGTAATGAACCAAGGGTTATTCAACCTTTCCAGCCATGTGGCAGTTAATTTTCTGCCCCATTAAAGAGGCTATTCATACTCTGGATGAACAAAAGAAACCCCCTTGGCATTTTCTCTTCCACGGAGCTGCATTTATCTGAGTAGCTCAGGAGCAGAGATTTGTTTACACACATATAATTGGCGGTTACTTTAAGCAGTGTATCATGATAATCTCTCCTCCTGCTACACAATCCACTTTATATTCTGCTGTGAGCTGCATTGTCAGGCGCTTTGGGAGTGAAAAACTTATTGAAAGTTATTTATGCAGAGAGTACATAAGATTCCTAACCGGCCGAGGGAACTGTTCTAATCTCTCGCCGAGTTCAGAAGGAGATTAGGAATGCGGCCACAATCGTGGACAGATTTCGGCCCCTTGAGCATACACTGTCTACTAGTCAGCTCGTGACTGATCACAATCTCAACTCCAGTTACTTGTCTTTGCTCTGCAGCCCTAATGAACCTCACCCCGCCCCGGTATTTGATGAGGAAACGAGCAAAAGTATAGAAGATGGCGGCACTGTGGCGCTGCGGTAGAGTCACTGCCTCTCAGCGCCTGGGACCCGGGCTCGATGCTTACTACGGGGCACTGTCTGTAAGGAGTTTGTACATTCTCCGTGTGCCCTCGCGGGTTTTCCCCGGCTGCTCTGGTTTCCTCCCACGATCCAAAGATGTGCAGGTTTGTAGGTTAATTGGCTTCTGTCAAACATGTACATTGTCCATAGTGTGTAGGATAGTGCTAGTGCATGGCTGGTTGGGTTGACTCTGTGGTCTGAATGCACCGTATGTTTCGATGCTGTATCTCTAAGCAATCCATCGCACATTTTCTGAAGAGGTTACAGACGTACGTAGGTTGCAAGAGCCCAGCAGACATTCAAGGCCAGGATTTATCTTTAAAGAACGACAATTCCCCCCACTTCACTCATATCCTTTAGTTTAGTTCAGTTTAGAGATTCAGCGCTGAGACAGGCACTTCTGCCCATCGAGTCCGCGCTGACCAGTGATCACCACACTTTGTTCTCCCCCCCCCCCCACTCACGCTGCGCCCCCATTGTATTCCCCTCGCGTGGGGGGGGGGGGGGGGTGTGAAGACAATGTGGACTCGGCGTGGGGGGACGGCCGTGAGGGACGGAGGGAGAACAAAGGGAAACCCGATGTGGGGGAGGGGGGGAGGGACACTCTAGTTTAGAATCCTCTGTCCAGGGGATTAGTCTGTGTTTGTTTGTTTGTACATTTGTTCCGGTAAAGGCCCTGTGCCCACGGCGGCCAGACAACAGTTGTCTGTCTTTTTATTTTTGTTTTAACTTATAATTCCAAGTTGTTGTGTACCTTGTGTGTTGTGACTGTCGGCAGACCAATTTCCCTCTAGGGATGAATAAAGCTTTATCGTATCGTTAACAATATCCTACACACATTCAAGTCCATTTACAATTTTACCGAAACCAATTAAAAATGATCCAGTCACTCGGTGTATATTAAGACTTTAGAGATACAGCGCAGAAGCAGACCCTTCAGCCCACCGGGTCCGTGCCAACTAGCAATCTAGTTGTACCCCACACACACTAGGGACAATTTACAATTTTTTACCAAAGCCAATTAACCTACGAAGCGTGCAAACCAGCGATCTAGTTCTATCCCACACACACTGGGACAATTAATTTTGTTTTAACCAAAGCCAATTAACCTACAAACCTGCATGTCTTTGGAGTACGAGAGTAAACTGGAGATCCCAGAGAAAAATCCACACACATCACGGGGAAAACGTACAAACTCCGTACAGACAAACCCGTAGTCAGGGTTGAACCTGGGTCTCTGGCGCTGTGAGGCAGCAACTCTGCCACTGTGCCACCCACTCCTTCTCACTCCTCTGACACAACTCCTTGTCCTCTTTGTCCAGAAACAAACTTAATAGAAGATGAATTAACTTCCCTTCCCAAAAACAGATATTGTGAACAACAATACATAAATAGGTACACAAATGTAATCTGTTCACCTCAAACCATCCATCAGATGATAAAATTCCAACCATACTGCTTGAGGATCAGGCACGTGCCGTCAGGGTAGGCAAGGTAGGCACTGCCTACCCTGACTAAAATTATAACATGGTAATAACTAAATATAAATAGTAAAGGCATGGGAGAATTGTTCCTATGTAAGAGATCGATCTCTTAGGTAGGCATAATTCTCCATGCATGTTACACGGGAAGCTCTGTGCAACCCACGTGCCGTCAGCTCTGCATGAAGCTGTCAATGATAATCGGGGCTGAAGGCAGCAGAAATTCTGCCTTTACAGCACTGCACATGCGCATCGGTCTACTGCGCATGCGCAGAGCAAGTTTCTTGGCGGGGTTTTCAAATATGGTTTGTCAATATTTTAAGTGTATGTTAGGTAACAAAGAGGGAAGAATGGAGCTTGTGTACTAATAATGTGGTAAGTACATTTTGTGTTTATGTTTTTAAATACTGTATTTCCCGGGGTGTGGGGGGGGGGGGGGGGGGGGAGAGCTCCTTTCACAGTGTTTGGGGAGTCTGGCCCGGGGTAAGGTTGCGGGGAGGGCATGAATGTTATGAATGAGGGGATTGGGATAATGCCACTTGCGACGCTCCTTGCACGGAGGCGTGGAATGCCACCGCATTGAGGCCGGGGGGAGAGAAGTAGCTCGGGTGGCTGAGCGGCCGCCGGGCTGGACAGCGGAACCAGCCGCCACCTTAGCTCCTTCTGCCGGTCCCCGCTCACCTCTGGCAGCTCTCCGTCTACAAACCACTCTCCTGCCGCTCGCTGGCCTCACTCATGTCCTTAAATCCCGACAGCGCGATTGAGGTTACTCGGCTGTGGGAATTTAAGGATTTGCAGGAAGCCTCTGACATGAGCGAAGTCGGCGAACGGCAGGTGACAGGTGTTCCGACGGAGAGCACTGCCAGAGGTGAGCGGGCCGGCAGAAGGCGCTGAAGTGGCGGCCAGTTCTGCTGTCGGGTACCGGCGGCCGCTCGTAGCTACCCGAGCTGCTTCTATCCCCAGCTACAGTGCGGGGGCTTCGTGCCCGGAGAGCTGCGGCAGCGGTGAGTGAGTAAGTTCCTGCCATTATCTCCGACACCCTCCTTGTCAACACTCGTGCCCTCCCCACAACTTTACCCCTGACACAGACTCTCCACACGCTGTGAAAGGAACTGTTCCCCCAATTGGTCTAGGACTAGGAAGCCTTGGGCAAATTGAAATGTCACAGTTTTTATTTATTTATTTATTTAACGGAGTGAACAATCTGCGCATGCGCGGTTTAATATTTCTTTTAGCGGAATGAGTAATTACTCACGCCACGTGCCTGATGAGGATAGACACACAGTGCTGGAGTAACTCCAGCATTTTTGTGCCTATCTTCAGTACAAACCAGCAACTGCTGTTCCTCCCTGTACATACTGCCCAAGGGTCTCAGAAGCAATGAAGTAAATGAGGAGGTAAAATAGTACATTAAAATCTATGGCGTATCCTATTTCAAACACACAAGGAGACATGGACTGATTGTCAAATACATGGCTTCAGCACTGTTAAGAAGGAAATATGTGTTGGAGTAACCCACCAGGTCAGACAGTATCACAGGAGAACATCAACAGGTTACATTTCAGGTCAGGCCCCTGCTTTAGACTGAAGAAGTAAATAAGTATTCGTAGGTACTTATTTCGTCATCGCTGTTAATATTTCCTGGGACACTTGTTTTATATTTGTTCTTGAGATACACCATGGGAACACATCAATCACCCATTCAGTTCCCAGGATCCCAGGAATGAGTAGGTTAAGGGTCTGTCTCACTTGGCGATTTCTCAAAGGCAGATTATTATCTGAATGGGAGGCACAAAATACTGGAGTAACTCAGCGGAACAGGCAGCATCTCTGGAGAGAAGGAATGGGCGACGTTTCGGGTCGAGACGCTTCTTCATCATCTGAATGGTGTCAGATTAGGAAAAGGGGAGGTGCAACGAGACCTGGTTGTGCTTGTATATCAGTAAGCATGCAGGTACAGCAAGCAGTGAAGAAAGCTAGTGGCATGTTGGCCTTCATTGCGAGAGGATTTGAGTTTAGGAGCAAGGAGGTCCTACTGCAGTTGTACAGGGTCCTGGTGAGGCCGCACCTGGAGTATTGTGTACAATTTTGGTCTCCAAATTTGAAGAAGGACATTATTGCTATTGAGGGTGTGCAGCATATGTTCACCAGGTTAATTCCCGTAAAGGCGGGACTGACATATGATGAAAGAATGGGTTGACTGGGCTTGTATTCACGGGAATTTAGAAGGAATTTAAGAAGGTCTTATAGCAACATGTAAAATCCTTAAAGGATTGGATAGGCTAGATGCAGGAAAAATGTTCCCGATGTTGGGGGTGTCCAGAACCAGGGCTCACAATTTAAAAATAAAGGGGCTGTCCCACTTGGGCGACCTAATTGGCGAATTTAGAAGAGTTTAAAAAAATGACATGTTGAAGACCTCCTTTGATTATGTAGAAGACCTTCGACCTCCTTCGATTATGTTGAAGACCAGCTTCGACTAGCTACGACTGGCTATGACTAACTTCGGGAAAATTGGACACTGAACAGTGGAGAGCGAAGACGACCTCCTTCGACCTCTCTTCGACCTCCCTTCATATATAATGAAGACTATCTACGACTACCTTCGACTACCCTCGATTACCTACGACTAACATGCCGACCTACTACGACCTACTACGACTAAACCTACGAGTAAAAAAAGTATTGATTTTTTCCATGGAGACCTTTGTTTACTCGCGGGCATTTTTTAACATATTGAAAAAAACGCCTTGACCTAGTTGAGGCCTCAAGTACGCGGAGACCACTCTCGAGCATGAAGGACAGTTACGAAGACCTCCTGAGACCTCGTGTCGACCATGCTGTGAGTATGAGTTGAGGGCACACTCGCCAGAACTCGCGATTAGGTCGCCCAAGTGGGACAGCCCCTTAACTCAGCGAGTCAGGCAGCATCTCGGGAGAAAGGGGATGGGTGACTTTTTGGGTCAGGACCCTTCTTCAGACTGAAAGTAGGGGGTCGTGATGGGAGGGCAGGTGAAGAGCTGGAGCTGCGAGAAAAACCAGGACTGATCAGGGCCAGCCATAAATGACCTCAGCGAAAAACGTACTTTTGTTATTGCAAGCTAAAAATTCTAAAGGCTGTTTGGTATTGTTCCGTGTTAATGGAAGCAATCGCTCGTTAATTTCTATGGCTTGACAATTTCTATGAAGTCCCACAGTGTAACTAGCAACCTGTGTTCTTAAAGAGTCTCTTAAACAGACTCATCATGTCTGGTGGATGGTCTCGACCAGAAACGTCACCTATTCCTATTCTCAAGCGATGCTGCCTGACTCGCTGAGTTACTCCAGCATTTTGTGTTTATCTTCTTAAGGAGACGGTCCACTCTAACTGAAATTCATTGTGAAGAGGCGCATTAGAACAAGGGCTTACTGTATTGCACCTTTGTTCTATAATACGTGTGGAGATAAACCCAACAACAGTCACTTCAACCTCAGTGGTCAGATAGGCTCTGAAAACAATAACCGTGAGCAGCGATTTTGGACAAATGTGGATTGATTAGATAGAGCCAGCAGGTGGTGTTTATGGACCTGTAAAAGGCAATTGATAACCTGCCACATGATAGGGTTATCGTTAAGAACAGTGATCATTGCACACAAAGGGGCGTATCAGCATGGATGGAAAATGACAGGGGACAGAGAGGAGAAATGAAAAGATGTTTTTCTGACTGGAGAGGTGTGTGCACTCCCCTGCCCTGTGATTACAGTGGAACCACTGCTTAGGAAATATCTAGATAAACACGGTGAACGGTGGCTCAGCGGTAAAGTTGCTGCCTCGCACCATCAGAGACCCAAGTTCGATCCTGACTACCGGTGCTGTCTGTATGGGCTTTGTTTGTTCTCCCCTTGACCTGCGTGAGTTTTCTCCAGATGCTCAGGTTTCCTCCCACGTTCCAAAGACTTACAGGTTTGTAGACTAATTGGTTTGGTAAAATTGTAAATTGTCCCTAGTGTATGTAAGATAGTGTTAATGTGCGGGGATCGCTGGTCGGCATGGCAGACGCAGTACAATGTGGACAAATGTGAGGTTATCCACTTCTCTGAATTAACCGTGTCACTCTCCATCCTAATGCAGAATTCCACCATATTATGGTCACTGTTGCCCAAGCGGCTTTGCACAACAAGATCGCTCAGACACTCTCCGTCGGCTCCGTGCATTCCATTCTCCAGGCCCCCATCCTCTCATCTTTACCATGGACGTCCAGTCACTCTACACCTCCATCCCCCACCAGGACGGTCTCAAAGCCCTCCGGTTCTTCCTCGACCAGAGGAGCAACCCATACCCGTCCACTGACACCCTCCTCCGCCTAGCAGAGTTGGTCCTCACCCTCAATAACTTCTCTTTTGATTCCCCCCATTTCCTCCAAACACAAGGCGTAGCTATGGGCACACGCATGGGCCCCAGCTACGCTTGCCTCTTTGTTGGGTACGTCGAACAATCCTTGTTCTCGGCGTACCAGGGCCCCATCCCCGATCTCTAACCTCCGTTACATCGACGACTGCTTTGGTGTCACCTCCTGCACCCACACACAACTGACTGACTTCATTCATTTCACCACCAACTTCCATCCGGCACTCAAATACACTTGGACCATTTCCGACACTTCCCTACCATTCCTTGACCTCACCATCTCTATTGCAGGTGATACGCTCCTGACTGACATCCACTACAAACCAACTGACTCCCAACAGCTACCTGGACTACTCTTCCTCCCACCCTGCTTCCTGCAAGGACTCCATCCCCTATTCCCAATTCCTCCGTCTACGCCGCATCTGCTCCCAGGATGAGGTGTTCCACACCAGGTCATCACAAATGGCCTCATTCTTCAGAGAACGGGGATTCCCCTCCCCCACTATTGATGAGGCTCGCACCAGGGTCTCCTCCATACCCCGCAACACTGCCCTCGCTCCCCATTCCCCCACTCGCAAACAGGGCAGAGTCCCCCTGGTCCTCACCTTTCACCCCACCAGCCGGCAAATACAACATATAGTCCTCCGCCAGTTTCGCCACCTCCAACGTGACCCCTCCACCCGCCACATCTTCCCATCTCCCCCCCCTGTCTGCCTTCCGCAAAGACCGCTCCCTCCGTAACTCCCTTGTCAATTCTTCCCTCCCCTCCCACTCTACCCCTTCCCCGGGCACTTTCCCTTGCAACCGCAAGAAATGCAACACTTGTCCCTTCACCTCCCCCCTCCACTCCTTTCAGGGACCCAAGCAGTCCTTCCAGGTCCGACAGAGGTTCACCTGCACCTCCTCCAACCTCATCTACTGCATCCGCTGCTCCAGATGCCAGATGATCTATATCGGTGAGACCAAGCGGAGGCTTGGCGATCGCTTCGCCGAACACATCCGCTCGGTCCGCAATAACCAACCCGACCTCCCGGTGGCTCAGCACTTCAACTCCCCCTCCCATTCCACATCCGACCTCTCGGTCCTGGGCCTCCTCCACGGCCAGAGTGAGCAACACCGCAAGCTGGAGGAACAGCACCTCATATTCCGCTTGGGGAGTCTGCATCCTTGGGCTTGAATATTGAATTTTCTCAATTCTGTTAACCCTTGCTGTCTCCTCCCCTTCCCACCTCTCCCTCAGCCCTCGGGCCCTGGCATTCCCTCTATCTCTATCTCCCTCCCCCACCCCAGTCGCACCAGCTTCTCATTTTCACACCACAAACAGCTTACAATAGCTTGTTCCCTCTATCACCGATACTTTTTTGCATATCTTTCACTCATTGTTCCTTATCTCTCCACATCACCGTCTATATCTCTCGTTTCCCTGATCCCTGACCAGTCTGAAGAAGGGTCTCGACCCGAAACGTCGCCTATCTCCTTCGCTCCTTAGATGCTGCTGCACCCGCTGAGTTTCTCCAGCTTTTTTGTGTACCCAAGATCGCTAACTAATCCTTCCTCATTGCACAATATCCAGTCTAGGATGACCTGTCCTCTAGTTGGTTCTTATTGTCTTAGAAAACCATCCCGTGAACATTCCAGGAAATCCTCCTCCTCATCCTCAGAGCTGTTACCAATTTAGTTGACCCAATCTATATGGAGATTAAAGTCACCCATGACACCTGCTGTACCTTTGCTACACGCATTCCTAATTTCCTGCTATCCCCAACCTCCCTACTGCTGTTTGTGGTCTGTACACAACTCCAACAAGTGTTTTCTGCCCTTGGCTATTTCGCAGTTCTACCTATACAGATTCCAAAGCATCCAAGCTAATATCTCTCCTTGCCATCGCAAAAGGGGGGACTTCATTGGAACTTACCGAAAAGGACTAGATAGAGTAAGAAAGGTACACAGTTTATTTTTACATAAAAACGTGGTTCTTAGGAAGCATTTAATCACATTTTCATGTTGCGAAATGGGGACAAAAAAATATACGAACCGGCAGTATTTTTCCTGCCGACTTCACCGCAAACCGCAACATTCTAATCCACAGCATTCCACTAAAACCCACTCGCAAGTTGATTTAAATGGCCATTAATTTACAGGAATTAAACACTAAATTCCTTCCATTTGACCTATAAATTCATGAAAATGAGATTTAAAGATCATGTTATATTGTGAATTATTATGTGAATGTTATTTGGACACTTAGGCAACTTAAAAATGTTATGTTTTTCTTAAGACATGGATAGATGTTTAGATCTAGTAATTGAATTTTGTAATTAGCTACAATTAGGTAACTAACTAATTATATGCTTTAATTTCAGGTCATCCAAGTAAGATTGTTTCACATTAGTTTCAGAATGCTTCAATCTATAATAACTGAAAATTTCATTGAGTTCTCTTAATTTTAAGAAAGTTATGGGCTTTTGACTGTCCTAGATCACAGCTTTTGAGTTAAGTCAATGGAAAGGCAATGGGGAACAAGATGCTAATTTCCAAGTATGAAAATGGCCATAACTTTTTTAATACTGAAGATACGTAAGTGATTTAGGTGTCAAATTAAACTTATTTTTATGCATTATCTGATGGGGTAAAATGCAGACTTGATTTTTAAAATCTCAAAATGTTGTAATATTGCTACTTTTGCATTTGCTTCCCTGCACTGTCGGGGCAATTTCATTGAGGCCAACTCACCTAGAAACCCACATGTCTTTGGGATGTGTGAGGAAACCGGAGCACCCAGGTTTCTGACTGAAGGCCGTTACCAATGGAGACACAGCCTGCATGCTGGATGAGAAGGCTTGAATAAACAAAAAGAGGTGGTTGGAATCGTTCCAAAAGTAACTTATTACAGTCATCATGGTATCTGTAAAATTATCCTGTAATTGACTGACAAATCTTTGCAAAAAAAAAAAGCTGTCAATTTGTTCTTGTTTTGACATTGTGCCAAACCGTCATACAAGTGTTTTTTTTCTGCATAGCTGTTCTTCAGTGAAGCAAAGTTGGCAAAGGCCCTGGGCAGCACAGTGGCGCAGCGGTCGAGCTGCTGCCTTACAGCACCAGAGACCCGGGTTCGATTCTGACTAAGGGGGCTGTCTTTTTGGATTTTGAATGTTCTCCATATGACCATTTAGGATTTCACCAGGTGCTCCAGTTTCCTCCCTCATTCCAAAGACGTCCAGGTTCAAAATTTAATTGCTATGGTATATTGCCCCTAGTGATGCAAAAGTGGGATAACATAGAACTCGTGAAGTTTAGTTTAGTTTAGAGATACAGAGGGAAAACAGGCCCGTCGACCCGCTGAGTCCACACCAACCAGCAGTCCCTGCACACTAACACTACCCTGCAGACACGAGGGACAATCTTTTACGTTTATAACCAAACCAATTAACCTAAAAACCTGGAAGTCTTTGGAGTGTGAGAGGAAACGGAAGATCTCGGAGAAAACCCGTACAGGTCACGGGGAGAACGTACAAACTTCATACAGGCAGCACCCGTAGTCAGGATTGAACTAGGCACTCTGGCGTTGTAAGACAGCAACTCTGCCGCTGAGCCATGGTGTACAGTGGATCAATGGTTGGCATGGTGGGCCAAAGGGCCTGTTTCCACACTGTATCTCTAAACTAAACTAAAGACTAAAAATCCCTAGCATACAAAAAAAAAATCAGCTGAAGCAAAATTATGTTCAGATCATGCATTGTGAGGGCATGCAGGAAAATATTGTCCCCTCCTCCGTCCACATAGAAACTGCTGAAGTGTAACTGCTTCTGAACAAGAGGGTCCCACTGGAAAAGGAAAGATTAATACTCTCTGCTTCACTCATCTATCTTTCGAAGCTTTTGCTTACTGTTGGGGAAAAAATATATATAATTTATTCTGCAAACGGAAAAGAAGAATACTAAGCTTTCCAACTATCTCACATACAAACAGAATAAGCAAAACTTTATAGATTATTAGACCAAGTGCGGACCCGTTGGGCACGCTACCCCAACGCAATTTTCCACCAAACTGCGCATGCGCGGCTGCCGCGTTCAAAGTTGTGCCGCTGTTGGCAGAACTTAAATTAAAGTGAATAAATTGAAGAGAGAACCCGTGGAGGCGTTTGTAAAATAGACGGAAATTTACCCATGGAGCCGATGGGTCCCCATTGTGAGGCCAGGCAAGTACACGCGGAAAAAAACACATGCCGATTAAAAAAAAATTGAGATCCCATTGTGATGTTGAATGTGGCTGATGGGCAGGGTAAGTGGAAAAGTGGTTTGAAAAGTGGTTTGAAAAAGTGATTTTTGTAAAGTTTAATATGTGAATAACGTTAAATATACCATCAATCTGAACGAAACTTGTTTAATTTACATCACAGGACAATGGTGAGTGAGATGGGCCAAAAATTGCAGCGCTATCGTGTACTGTCTTGGCGGAGTTTCCAGAACTCAAGCACACGCACGCATATATACGGACAAACAAACAAGATGAGAGTTTTAGTAATATATAGATGACTGTGTGAGATCTATGATTTTTTCACTGAAACTAGGTGAAGGTAACAGATATCAGATGTTTTAAGATGCAGTGAGAGATAGGTTACGGTCGATAGGAAGTCAATGGTCGAGGAGCATTAAAATACTCTAAAAATGGGGGAGGTGAAGAGAGTATAAAGTGGGAGGTGTTTTTCACACAGAGAGTGGTGAGTCTCTGGAATTCTCGGCCACGGAAGGGAGTTGAGGCCAGTTCATTGGCTATATTTAAAGAGGGAGTTAGATGTGGCCCTTGTGGCTAAAGGGATCAGGGGGTATGGAGAGAAGGCAGGTACAGGATACTGAGTTGGATGATCAGCCATGATCATATTGAATGGCGGGTGCAGGCTCGAAGGGCCGAATGGCTACTGCACCTATTTTCTATGTTTCTATGTTTCTATGTGTGTAAAGGGATGGAAGGCAGGAACAGCCAAATAGGTTAGATGTAGAGGTTTAATTTTTAGTTTTAGTTCTACAGAAAAAAACATTGGCTATATTTAAAGAGGGAGTTAGATGTGGCCCTTGTGGCTAAAGGGATCAGGGGGTATGGAGAGAAGGCAGGTACAGGATACTGAGTTGGATGATCAGCCATGATCATATTGAATGGCGGGTGCAGGCTCGAAGGGCCGAATGGCCTACTGCACCTATTTTCTATGTTTCTATGTTTCTATGTGTGTAAAGGGATGGAAGGCAGGAACAGCCAAATAGGTTAGATGTAGAGGTTTAATTTTTAGTTTTAGTTCTACAGATAAAAAAACATAAAACGTGGAAAATAGGTGCAGGAGTAGGCCTGAGATGAGGAAAACTTTTTCACCCAGAGAGTTGTGAATCTGTGTAATTCTCTGCCACAGAAGGCAGTAGATGCCAATTTATTGTTTTCAAGAGACAGTTAGATTAAGCTCTTAAGGGTAAAGGAATCAAGGGAATGGGGAAAAAAGCAGGAACGGGGTACTGATTTTACATGATCAGTCATGATCATATTGAATGGCGGTGCTGGCTCAAAGGACCAAATGGCCTACTCCTGCACCTATTTTATTTGTTTCTATTTGGCCCTTCGAGCCAGCACCGCCATTCAACATGATCTTCCAGAATCAGTACCCCGTTCCAGCTTTCGCCCCACATTCCTTGATTCCATTAGCCCTAAGAGCGCTATCAAACTCTCTCTTGAATACATATGGAATGGGAACAGGGCCTCCGGCCCACCAAGTCCACACCAACCAATGATCATCTGTATGCTAGTTCCATCCTACACCCAATTAACCTACAAATTTACACACGCCAATTAACCTCCAAACACGCACGCCTTTGGAACATGAGAGGAAACAGAGCACCGGGATGAACCTCACTCGATCGTCGGGAGAAGATACAATCTCCATCTAGAGAACACCTGAGGTCAGGATCGAACCTGGGTCTCTGGTGTTGTGAGGCAGCAACTCTACCGCTGCGCCACCGTGACGCCCCAAATCCATGCTTTGTTATTTTATGCTAAAAGTGAAAACAAAGTCCGGAAGGAGAAATAACTTTATACAATGGGTGAATGAGATTTAAGGAGCATTTCAGATAAACATTGTGGATGTGCTTAATAGAAGCTGGATACAAGTTATCCCAGCGGCGAGGCTGGTAGAGATGCTGACTCACAACGCCAGAGACCCGAGTCCGATCCTGACTTCGGGTGCTGTTTAGTGAAGTTTTCACATTCTCCACATGACTGTGTGGGTTTTCTCCGGGTGCTCCTGATCCCTCCCACATCCTGATGACCTGCAGGTTTGTAGGTTATTCGGACTCAGTAACATTGCCCCTAATGTATAGGGAGTGGATGAGAAAGTGGGATAACATAGAACTAGTGTGAACTGGTGATTGGTATTCAGCATGGACTCGGTCAGCTGAAGGCCCTATTTCCATGCTGTGTCTCTAAAACGACAACTAAATCTAAACTAAGCTTGTATGTGCACACCATTAGAGTAGGGGTGATATGGCTTTAACATAAACATGGCATTTGGGCTCGATGACATAACCCAGGGGCAGCACAGTGGCGCAGCGGTAGTGTTGCTGCCTTGCAGCACCTGAGACCTGGGTTCAATCCTGACTGGGGGTGCTGTCTGTGTGGAGTTTGTACGCTCCTCCGGTGCTCCGGTTTCCTCCCACACTCCAAAGACGTACAGGTTTGTAGGTTAATTAGCTTTGGTAAAAAATTGTAAATTGTCTCTTGTATGTAGCATAGTGCTGGTGTATGGGGACCACTGGTTGGTACCCACTCGGCCGGCCTGTTTCCATGCTGTATCTCTTTAATGCCACTATCGTATTTTCCTCAACCATCAACCCTGGTCTTACCCTCTGTATAAAAAACTAGCCCCGCTCATCTCCATTAAACTTTGCCCCTCTCACCTTAAAGCCATTCCCTCTAGTCTTTGATTTTTTTTTCATTCTTGGAGAAAAATAGGACTATCTATCCTATCTTTGCCTCTCATAATTTTATATACGTCCATCTGATCTTCCCGCAACTCCCAATGTTCCGGATCAAACAATCCAAGTCTGTCCAACTGTTCCTTGTAGCTAATACCATCCATTTCAGGCATCATTCTGTAAACCTCCTCTACACCCATTCCAAAGGCTCCACATCCTTCCCTGTCATGCGGTGACCAGAACTGCTAACGTAAACAGCCGGTTTACGTCCCCTCAGCCCCACATGGTTTTACCTTCTCCTCAAAATCCATAAACAGAACTGCCCTGGCAGACCCATTGTTTCTACCTGCTCCTGCCTTGAAATAATCTCCATGTACATTGACTCCATCCTATACTCCCCCCCCCCCCAGTCCAATCCCTCCCGACCAATGTCCAAGACACCTCACACACCCTTCGTTTCATTAATGACTTCCGCGTTCCAGACCCCGTTCCCTCATCTTTACTAAAAGTCTGATGAAGGGTCGTGACCCGAAACATCACCTATCCTGTTTCTCCAGAGATGCTGCCTGACCCTCTGAGTTACTCCAGTATTTTGTGTCTATTTTCAGTACCAACACACACCTCAGATTAAAGCCCAGAATTGACAAACTTGTTCAGTTCAGTTTCAGCTTTGGTTTATTGTTACGTGTACCGAGGTACAGTGAAAAGCTTTTGTTGCTTGCTAAGCAGCCGGAGGAAAGCCAATGTACTGTATAATTACAATCGAGCCATTTACAGTGTATAGATACATGAGGAAATAATGTAGAGATGCTGACTCACAACGCCAGACTCACTAGTGCAAGGTAAAGTCAGTAAAGTCCGATCAAAGATACGATGTGGCAAGGACTTTAAGGTGGCTCACTTAAACTCAGTGTTACAAATTAAATTGCATGGTGACTGGAAATGGATGAAATAGACAGGAATGTGAGGCAAATAAAGAGGTTTAATGATAATGGGAATATTATGGCAGGTATGTCTGTGCTGTATGACTTAACTACCCACGCAGTCACGGTGGCACAGCGGTAGAGATGCTGCCTTAGAGCAAAATGCAGCACCAGAGACCCGGGTTCGGTCCCGACTATGGGTGCTGACTGTATGGAGTTTGTACGTTCTCCCCATGATCTGCGTGGGTTTTCTCAGAGATCTTGGGTTTCCTCCCACACTCCAAAGACGTACAGGTTTGTAGGTTAATTGGGCTGGTTAATTGGCTTGATAAAAATGTAAAATTGTTCAAGTTGGCGATATGCAGAGTACTGCCCTGCCGACTACAAAATTCAGAAAGTTCAGAAGGTACTCTGTTCATACTGCTTTCAAAAAGGATGGGTGATCTTCCGAGTCGGTCGACTTAGTCTAAAGAAGGGCCCCGACTCGAAACATTACCCATCCACTTTCTCCAGAGATGCTGCCTGGTCCGCTGAGTTACTCCAGCTCTTTGTGTCTCTCTTCAGTATCTACAAGCATCTGCAGAGCCCTTCTACGCATTCCCTCCAGAAGATATCTTAACGCAAGGGTAAATGAGCAGTGGAGATTTGTTTTTAGATTGCTGCATTGGGATCAAGCTCAGGACACAATGTAGTTCACGAGGACTCGTAGAGGATAAGATACGATTATTTTTAGAAGTGGCCCTTCATCAGACGATAAAAGTGAACAATATTCATGGAAAAATGAGTCACTGATTGCAACAATGCCTAGGGAATAGATCACTGGCAGAGATAATAAATGGGTAAGGCCTTTTTTTTAGGGATGCAGGAGCAATGTTACCTGTAGAGGTCAGTTGTAAGACACAACAATCCAGGACACATTTGATTCTGATATCAGTGTTATATTACATCCTTAGAAGCTGAACACACTTCTCGGCATTTGCATACAATGACGTCTTTCGCTTTATGTGCTTCTTGTGTGTAGTGATGGAAAGATTGGTGGAAACAGGGCCGTGACGTGAACGCTCTTCCCTTGACCCTGGGAATAAAATGCAATCACCTCAACATTAATAATTGTAAGTTATCATAACTAATAGCATCCATTGTATCATTATTCATTAACTACATCATCATTGTGTTGCTCAGGTTATTAATACTCTTCTATCATTATTATTAATAATTAATATTTAACATCCTTGTCATTACTAATTATTGTCTATTTGATGCTGTACTTGTTGTACACTACCTTATTATAATTCATAATTAATAAGTATCACTGTCCATCACCTTGATCGACTTTATTCATTTTTAATTTGTGTTTATTTACTTTAATTAATTATAATTTCTAACATACTTGGTGTAATTCAATATTTAATTAAATTAGTTATTAAACGTGATCAATATTAATTGCAGACAAAATGAACTGGTATTTCTGAGTCATTAACTGTTTGCTAGAATTATGTTATTGATTAATATTATTGGTGGTGCATTAATTATTTAGTGATTAATTATTAACATTGCTAAGGTGCTGATTATGCATTACCTATTGGGATTATTAATTGTTACTACGGTTTCATTATTCACACTGGCAATATGGGCTGATTAACATCAGTCAAGCTCTCTGTTATTGATTATTTGTTATTAATAATGCCATTTATATTGCTTATTACATTATTGACTAATTGTTATGATTAATGGTGACCAGATTATTGGTATTGTGATTGCTGACCTTGCTATTGATTGATTAATTTATTGTCAGTGTCCCCATTATTATTGATTTACTATTATCATTATTAATGCTCTTCTTGTTTATTGATTCCTTATCATTATTCCTTGCACTGTGCTGATTATAATCTCTGATCAAAAGAGACAAGGGGAACAGGCAGCTGAATAGATCGAAGCAAAAGGAAAGGTCAAAGGTGCAAGTCGGTACTCCATTTTGTAAAAGACTTCAAAGAGATTTAATGGAGAACTTTTGATGAAAGCTGCCCAGTCCATCATGGGTTCTGACTTCCCCACCATCGAAGGGATTTACAGGAGTCCCTGCCTCAAACAGGCAGGCAGCATCATCAGAGACCCACACCACCCGGGCCACACGCTCATTCCACCCCTGCCATCGAGAAGAAGGTACAGAAGCCTGAAAACTGTAATGTGACAGCTTCTTTCCTACAGCCATCAGGCTATTTTACTTCGGAGTCACGTGAGTGACTTCGTGAAGACCCCGCCAGCACGCATGCGCGACATATCGTCGCTCGCATTTGCTGTCGACAAGCTGGGGGGGGGGAGTGCGCTTCGTCAACAGCTCATTCAAAAGGACGCTTAAGGTAAGTAAACTAACCTTGAGCTGGTTTTGTAGGTAGTTTATTTTCTATCTACAGCATTGAGATGGACGGAAAAGGGAAAGCCAAACTTTCCAAGGGCCGCGGGACTTCAGGAAGTCGGCGGCCAACACCCTTGGAGCTGCCCGCAACACCGGCAGCACCTGTATCACGGCCGGGGAAAGAGGTGCGGAAGTTGGGGAACCCTACGGAGTCAGTAGGGCCCGACTCTCCTCCGCAACAGGCTGGATGGAGCCCCGCACAGGAGCAGGGCATAGCAGACCCTGACTTCATACTACCGTTGCCCACAGCCAGGGCAGGTAGTGGGCAGGTACGACCTAACGTGCCTCGCACAGCAGCGAGTGCTACTTCCCCTCTTTTACAGGTCCCAAGAGGGTAAACCCGGGGGAGAGCTGCGCCAAAGTCGAGTCCCGCAGTCGTGGCAGGCATCGACATGCCGCCGGGGAAACCTGCCAGATTGCAGGCCGGTGGCAGATCTGCTGGAGAGTCGGGGAGCCCTGCAGGAGCAGGAGGTGCCGCACACCACCGGGTCAGGCTGCCCGAGTGCAGGCCGGTGGCAGCGGATTTCGGTCGTGCAGCCCCGCTGAGGCGGTAAGCAACGACCATGCACCGTCACAGGCCCACGTGGTCAGAAGTGGCGGTAAGCCCGCGCGGATGTCGGGGAGCCCGGCTGCGGGAGCCGGCACCGACTCATCTCCGCTGCCTTCCTATCAGGCAGGGGGGCCGCTACAGTCCGAACGACGGCGGACCAGCGGCATGTCCGCGCGGGAGTCGTACTGCCCCGCAGGAGCGGCAGCCGACGACTACCTGCCAGGGGACCCTTGTCATCACCTCGACGAGGTGCGGTTCGCTGGTAGAAGCCCCAGTGCTTCAGGAGAACCTGGGGAAGTCGACTTGTCGTCCGCATATTGCGGCGGCGGTCGCATGGCCAGCATGGAGCTTATGGTGGAGCAACTACTCCAGCGAGACCTGGATCGACACGAGCGTGGGTCCCAGCAGTCTAGGAGCCAGATCATGCGGCCGCCTAGCATTTCTCCTTCATCCGCCGGCAGTGCCAGGAGCCAGCAGATGGCCGACTTTGATGAAGAGGCTGTGGTAGAAGAGCCCACCGCTTCGGGAGAACCAGAAGAAGATCTGCTGGACATCGTTTCCAAGTTTGCGAAGCCTGTCCGCTCAGGGAAACCGCTGCACCCAAAGCTGGCGGCGAGTATCAATTTCCTGGCCACACACCAGCTCCAACACCAGGTACTCGCAGAGGCCATGGAAAAATACAAGGCGCCAGAGAATTGTGTAAACCTGAACGTTCCCACCGTCAACTTACCGATCTGGGGGAATATCAGTCCCAGTATCAGGGCTCAGGAGCTCAAAATTCTTAAACTATTGATGTCAGGCATCACGGCGTTTGCCAGGACCCTCGATGGGGCCAATGTAACTGAAGAACAGCAGGATGCTCTCGCCCTGCTGTGCAATACGCAGTTTGAGATCAACTGGTTTTCAGAAAAGCTCCATCTGGCCCACCCTCAACCCAAAATTCGCTGGGTTGTGTTGTAACTCCACCATACCACCACCACGACAGCTGTTTGGGGAAGACCTGCCCAAGCAGGTCAAAGAACTGGATGATGAGGTGAAAACCGTGGGGCTGATGAAACCTCCATCAACAACTAGGACCCAGACATATAACCATATAACCATATAACAATTACAGCACGGAGACAGGCCCTCTCGGCCCTTCCAGTCCGTGCCGACCATTTGTTTTCCCCTAGTCCCATCTACCTGCACTCAGACCATACCCCTCCATTCCCTTCACGTCCATATACCTATCCACTTTACTTTTAAATGTTAAAATCGATCCTGCCTCCACCACCTCTGCTGGAAGCTCATTCCACACAGCCACCACCCTCTGAGTAAAGAAGTTCCCCCTCACGTTACCCCTAAACTTCTGTCCCTTAATTCTCATGTCATGCCCTCTTGTTTGAATCTTCCCTACCCTCAATGGGAAAAGCTTATCCACGTCAACTCTGTCTATCCCTTTCATCATTTTAAAGACCTCAATCAAGTCCCCCCTTAACCTTCTGCGCTCCAAAGAATAAAGACCTAACTTGTTCAACCTTTCTCTGTAACATAGTTGCTGGAACCCTGGCAACATTCTAGTAAATCTCCTCTGTACTCTCTCTATTTGTTGACCGAAGACCACAGCCTTATCTTACCTCCAAACCTCGGGGTCAGCCAGATAGGGCACCAAGAACTTATCCGCCACCCGCTCCTCAACAGCAGAAGCCTTTTTTAGGGCAGGGCCAGCAGTAGCCCGCATGGAAAATGCGGCAACTGCCCTACCCAGCAACACAACGGCCTCCGAAAGCACAACGCACCAGGCCCCACCGATAACTATGGAGGTAAGGGGGTCTGGTTCTTTCAAGAAAGTAGCAATTGTAACTTCACAAGTAGGAGGACGGTTGCAGGCATTTTGGGGTGCATGGGGTGTGATAACTTCAGAACCCTTTATTCTACAAAGTATTCAGGGTTATGTAATAGAGTTTATTAAAGGAACACTTCCCCCTACGCAACATGTACCTCATCGCAAGTTTGCGCTCTCTCAAAAAGAGATAGAGGAAGGACATGTAGAAATCTTAAGGCTGGCAGCCAAAGGGGTGATAGAAAAAAACGACACATGAACCTCTTGAGTTTGTGTCCAACACCTTTACATAAACTAAAAAAGATGGTGGATGTCGGATTATTATAGACCTGACCCATCTGAATACTTTTGTACAATATACCCATTTCAAAATGGAGAAGTTCGAAATGGCTAAACAGCTGATTTCTCTAGGGTACTTTATGGCCTGCATCGATTTAAAAGATGCATACTATACAGTGCCTATTATAGAGCATCACAGGAAATTCTTAAAATTTGTCTGGAAGGGTCAATTATGGCACTATAAAGCCTTGCCCAATGGAATTACAACAGCCCCTAGGCTATTTACAAAAGTTATCAAACCTATTTTCGTCAACAAAATTATATTGTCATGGCGTATTTGGACGATATTTTAATAGTGGGGAAAACCCTTGAAATAGCTGAGCTGGCAGTTACAGCTACCAAATTATTATTAAAGACATTAGGGTTTGTTATCCATCCAGACAAATTTAAGTTCACCCTGTCTCAAGTCATGGACTACCTGGGATTCACTATTAACACCAATCAAATGATTGTCACTATCCCAGCCGGCAAAGCGATAGCCATCAAAGAGGCATGTACCAGCCTTGCTTGCGCCAGGGTGCCGACCATCAGACATGCTGCTAAGGTGATTGGGAAACTTGTAACTACATTTCAAGCTGCGCAATTCGGGCCATTACATTATCAAAATTTGCAAAGAGCAAAAATTTCAGCATTAAAATCAAATTTTGGACACTTTGACAGACCTATGCAGCTGCCGATCAAGGCTAAAATTGAGTTACAATGGTGGGCTAACAAAATTAGTGAGTGTTACAAGCCCATCATTGTCTGCAACCCATCAGTCATGTTACAAACCGACGCAAGCGCCAGGGCTGGGGAGCAACTGACACCACATCCAGTTGGGGTGGCAGATGAGATTCTTACGAATCCACTCTTCTTCAGTCACAAGGAATAAAATATTTAGTAATGCTAGGAGCTTTTCATGGGCTGCGGGCATACTGCACAAATTTACATCATACGCATGTCCGTCTTCAAATAGATAATACCACGGTGGTGGTTTACATAAATCATATGGATGGTATCAGGTCAGTATCTTGTGACGAATTGGTAAACACAATTTGGCTCTGGTGTATTGAAAGAAATATTTGGATATCTGCAACCTGCCTTCCAGGGAAGTTCAATACAGTGGCGGGCACCAGGTCACGAGTTTTCAATGATAACATTTTATTGTATTGTATTGTATTGTATTGTATTGTATTGTATTGTATTGTATATCTTTATTATCATTTTTCTGAGTATTTACATACCCAGAGGAAAACGAAAAAGCATTTCTCAACTAGTGTCCATTCAGTGTGTGGTAAAAAAATAAATAGAAATAAAGAATAAAAGTACATATATCACGAGTTCCGATCGGCAGTGGCATGACAATGGCTCTGCTTCAGTGTGTCCAGGTTGGTGTTTGGTGCGCGATACTTTGGCAGCATCGAGTGGATGTTGAATCCCCAGATATTTGCTGAAATTATAGCTAAATTTGGTACACCAGATATCGACCTTTTTGAGTCTAGATTGAACCATCAGATACCAATATATGTGTCTTGGGAACCAGACCCTGGGGCAGTAGCAATGGATGCAATTTCTCTCCATTGGGGGAAAAGGTTCTGCTACGCATTTCCCCCATTCTGCCTCATCAGTCGGGTATTGCAGAAAATTGAACTGGATTCTGCTTCAGGCATACTGATCATACCTGACTGGCCTATACAACCATGGTACCCGGTGGTCCTCCATATGCTAAAAATTCCATGGATACAAATTGCTAAAAATCCCAATTTGATCACTAACCCCATGACAGGGGAAATTCACCCGTGCCATGATCACTTAAACCTGTTGGCTTGCAAGTTCTAAGGAGGCCGCTACTGGAGTCCAGCATATCACCAAGGGCCATGGACCTCATCACAGCATCGTGCAGGGCATCTACCAGGAAGCAGTACCTTACCCAGATCAGGAAGTGGGAAGCCTACTGCACACGAACAAACACCACCTACTACTCTGCCACGATCCCTGACGTAATGGAAATCCTCGCAGGCCTTCATTATGCTACAGTGCCATCAATAGCGCCAGGAATGCGCTATCCTCATATCTCAACATTGGTGTGGGCACACACCAATTGGTGTCCAAATTTATGAGGGGTGTATTTAATACCAACCCTCCACGAACCAGATACAACATCACCTGGGATGTAGGGGTGGTGTTGATCCTACTGAGGAGCTGGTCCCCCATGACCGGGTTACCACTAGATAAACTCACCCTTAAAGTGGTGATGTTGATGGCACAGACCACAGCACAGCGGGTACAGACCTTGCAAAAACAACACCTTGACAGAATGGTCTCCACCCCTGAGAAGGTAACCTTCTTCATAGTAGAGTTATTAAAGCAGCATAGACCGGGATCTACAGGGCTGCAGCTGGAATAGTACCCCACTGATGCCTCCCTCTGCATAGCCACCTATCTCCGGTATTACATCAAAACGACAAGCACCATCCGGAAGATGGAGCAGGGACTTCTCATCAGCCACAAGAAACCACATCACCGGGTGACTGTGCAGACTATCGCCAGGTGGCTCAGGGTGGTGTTGGGTGCAGCAGGTATAGACACTAACATTTTAAAATCTCATTCTGCCAGGGCTGCATCCACATCAGCGGCGAGGACCATGGAGGTGCCCATGGATCATGTCCTCGCTACCGCGGGATGGGCCAGTGAGACCACTTTTCAACGCTTCTACAATAAGCCGGTGGCCGCCCCCGCAACGTTTGCGGAAGCAGTGCTGAGAGCCGTTCCGTAGTATAATTTATCCCCAAGTTAAGGTTTTTTGTTATTATTTGTTTTAATAAATACTCATTACTTTTTCAGCTTGTTCAAGTCTGGAATGCATTAACAAACTTCCTCCATCAGTATTGCGGCAGTGCGAGAGCATGGACGTCGTCCAGGGCATGAAATCACAGAGCTTTGAAATCTTCACAAAGTCACTCACGTGACTCCGAAGTAAAATAGTAAGATTAATTGAGAACTTACCAGTTTGAAGTTTGATCTTTATTTTATGAGGAGTTGCGATGAGGGATTCCGTGCCCTCCGCTCCCAACCCTCTATCATAAGGTCAACTGGTATATTCGAGTCTCTTTAATCTTACTATCTTCAGTCATTGTTGTTATCTGTGATTTCACACCGCTGCTTTGAAGAATGTCGCGCTTGCGTGCTGGCGGGGTCTTCAGGAAATCCCTCATCGCAACTACTCATAAAATAAAGATCAAACTTCAAACTGGTAAGTTCTCATTTAATCTTTACTATTAAACACGACAATCTCCAGATAAGCTTTGGTGCATAGATTTTTGTCTTTTTGCACCATTATTGTTTATATGCGTATATGTATACATTATAAGAATTTCATCGTTCTGTCTGGGACAGTATGACAATAAAACACTCTTGACTCTCTTGTCTCTTGATGCAAGCAACTGCAGATGCTGGTTTACAAAAAAAGACATAACGTGTCAGAGTAACTTGGCGGGACCGGCAGCATCTCTGGAGAGAAGACGAAACGTCACCCATTCCTTCTCTCCAGAGATGCTGCCTGTCCCGTTGAGTTACTCCAGCATTTTGTGGCTACCTTAGGTTTAAACCAGCATCTGCAGTTTTTTCCTACACAGTGTAACTCAGCGGGTCAGGCAACCTATCTGCAGAACATGGATCGGTGATGTCTTGGGTCGGGACTATTTCACCCCACCAATTCCCCTTCCACCTACATTCCTTCCTCTGGCTTCACAATTCACAACAACTTTAATCTTTTGTTTGCACACCTTCTGTCTTTTCAACTCTGGCCTTTGTCCAACCACCTGCCTAACAAAAAACCCTCCTCACCTGTGTTGACCTGGAGGTCTTGACCCAAAACATCACCTATTTCCTTTCTCCAGAGATGCTTCCCGATCCACTGAGTTACTCCAGCATTTTGTGTCCATCTTCAACCTATTACCTGCCAGTTTCTGTCCTGCCCGTCTTCCCTTCCAGGTTTCTTAACCCCCCCCCCCGACATACCCCACAATCAGTCTGAAGAAGGGTCTCGACCCTATCCCGCTGATTTACTTCAGCACTTTGTGTCTTTTTAAGGTAAATGCACAGTTGATTATAAGGTGATTAACGGCATGGTCAAAGCGTTAGATTTCTTAGAGTTTTAGTTCCATGGGCAAGGTTTAGGTGAGGAATTGCAGAGCATGGGACCAGACACTGAAGATATGACTGCCAGTGTTGAAACTATAACACTCTGGAGAGTGCAAGAGATGGCTGACACAGATGGCTGTGGAGGCCAAGTCACTTTTAAGGTGGAGATTGAAAGATTCTTGATTAGTACAGGTGCCAGGGGTTATGGGGAGAAGGCAGGAGAATGGGGTTGAGAGGGAAAGATAGATCAGCCATGATTGGATGGCGGAGTAGACTTGATGGGTCAAACAGTCTAATTCTGCTCCTAGAACTTATGAACTATAATAATGCTTCCCTTTTCCTCATAGATTCTGCCTCTTGTACACATGGAAATTCTTTCGTCGGAGGCTGGTGAATCTGTGGAATTCATTGCCACAGGAGGCTGTGGAGTTCGTCATTGGGTATTTTTAAGGCATAGATTGACAGTTTCTCGATTAATAAGGGCGTTGGGGGTTATGGGGAGAAGGCAGAAGAATGGGGTTGAGACGGAAAGATAGATCAGCCGTGATTGGATGGAATGGCCTAATTCTGGCCATTCAACTTGATTCCAGAACTTTGGAACCTATGAAGAGGCACGAGTCGGCAAAATAAGGATCAAGACCGACCCTGAGTAATGAAACAATCTTCCAACATTTCCTTATTAATATTCCAGCTCAGAAAGCATTACATGCTTTTGTTGCGTCACATGCATTACATGCAAAGCTGAAAACATATTCAGCGCAGCAGTAGCCACATTTTCTCCTGGGTTATTAAATACTTGGATTCAAATCTGCTTTAGCTGCTGTAACCAATTCTTGTGTGTGTCCAGGGCTTGAATTTTTCAGTTTCAACAGATAATGAAGCATCTGTTCAGAACAAACCATGAAGAAAGCAACCTCCTTAGAATATTTGTTATGTTTTTTTGTACAGTAATAATACACTTTGTTGCCAACATTTTTCATAATGCCTACTGTGCATTTACTTTAAGGAGATTTTCTATCAAAATGCGGATTTCGTGGAACTGCTGCTGATCTCATCTGTTTGTGGATTCAGGATGGAATCTGTATGCTAGGAATGTGACTGGAATAGTTTAGTTTCAAAGTTTAAAGATACAGCATGAAGATGGCTTTCTGAAGGCCCATATCCCTCTAAACCCATCCTATCCATGTACCTGCCCAAATGTTTCTTAGACGTTGCCCTAGTCCCTGCCTCAAATGCCTTCTCCAGCAGCTTGTTCCATACACCCACTGCCATTATGTGTGAAAAAGTTACCCCTCGGGTTCCTAAAGAAGGGTCACAACCCGAAATGTCACCTGTTCCTTTTCTCCAGAGATATTGCCTGACCTGCTGAGTTACTCCAGCTGTGCTTATATCCCTTAATATGCCTTAAACTTCCAGCACATCCTCTTTTTAATGTGGATATGTTCCATTATATTACTCTTCTATGACCTCCTTCAAAGCGTCATTGAATCGTACAGCATGGAAACAGGCCCTTCGGCCCAACTATCCCATCTGCTTGCATTTGGCCCATATCCCTTAGTTTAGTTTTGTTTAGAGATTCAGTGTGGAACCGGGCCCTTTGGCCCGCCGACCAGCGATCGCCCCGTACACTAGCACTATCCTACACATTGGGGACAGTTTTCAATTTTGACCAAAGCCAATCAACCTACAAGAGTCGACGTCTTTGGAGTGTGAGAGGAAACCGGAGATACATGAGAAAACCCTGTCAAATTGTCCCTGGTGTGTGTAGGATAGTGTTAATGTGCAGGGATCACTGGTTGGCATGGACTCGGTGGGCCAAAGGGCCTGTTGCCGCGCTGCAGCCCGAAACGAAACTAAACTAAGATGGGGTTCAAGAAGCAGGCAACATAGATGTTGAGAGGGGAACCTTTTCACACAGTGTGGGGAGGGTACATGGAGCGAGCTGCCAGAGGCGGTAGTTGACGCAGACACTATAACAATATGTAACAGGCTTTTGAACGGGTTTAGCTAGGACTAGATAGGAAAGGTTTGGCTTGACATGGGTCAAATGCAGGCAGGTGGGCCTCGTGTAGAAGGGCCATCTTGGTCGGCATGGGCAAGTTGGGCCAAATGGCCTGTTTCTATGCTGTATGACTCCATGATATGTGAGTGCCACTCATCATTAGGGCAGGACACTCATCGATAAAGTACTCATCACCGGGTCAATGGTGAGAAAATGGAAGTGTGGACTCTGTAGGCCGAAGGGTCTGTTTCCACGCTGTATCTCCAAACTAAACTAAACTAAAGGTACAGGTTTGTAGGTTAATTGAATTGATAAAAGTTGCAAATTGTCCCTAGTGTGTAGGATCGTGCTAGTGTACAGGGTGATCGCT
Organism: Okamejei kenojei; assembly: GCA_035221665.1. Classification (NCBI taxonomy): domain Eukaryota; kingdom Metazoa; phylum Chordata; class Chondrichthyes; order Rajiformes; family Rajidae; genus Okamejei; species Okamejei kenojei. The sequence goes on along the minus strand of CM069131.1, from coordinate 183,283,652 downwards.
GGTCGGAGTGGACTCGGTGGGCTGAAGGTGTAGGAAGGAACTACAGCTGCCGTTCATCTGAGTTACTGCTGCTTTTTGCGTCTAACTTCAGTGGGCTGAAGGGCCTGTTTCCGCGCTGTATCTCTGAAGTCTAAAGTCTAAGTTAGTTGCTGCCCTTGCTGTGACTTGCATCGCATGACTGATCAATGCCTTTCCCAAATGAGGTTACATTGACCTGAAGATAATCAGACTGATAGAAGGTAGCATTGCGAAGTTTCTACAGAACCACAGTGAGACCAGTAAACATGTCAGTTCCCTTCTTAATTTGCCGCCCATAAATATTCATTTGTAAAACCTGACAGTGAGTGATAATTAGACAGGGACGCATTGCATAATTATAAAGAGTCATCTTAATCTACAGAGAATGAAAATCCTACTGCCATGAAATATTTTGTTACTTTACTATGAATATATTTTGTTGGAACATTGTCATTCAGATAAGACCTTAATACCAGGAGATATAGGAGTAGAATAAAGCCATTCGGCCCATCAAGTCCATTCCACCATTCAATCATGGCTGATCTATCTTTCCCTCTCAACCCCATTCACCCACCTTATCCACATAACCCTGACTCCTGTACTAATCAAGAATCTATCTATCTCTTCTGAAAAAGAAATCAAATGACAGCCTCCACAGCCTCCTGTGGCAAAGAATTCCACAGATTTACCACCCTGACTAAGGAAAATCCTCCTCACCTCGATTCTAAAGGTATGTCTTTTTATTCTGAGGCTGAGAACTCTGGTCCTAGACTGTCCCATTACTGGAAACAGCCTCTACAGGCCCACTCTATTGTTATTCAGTAGGTTTCAATGAGATCTCCCTTCATGCTTCTAAACTCCAGTAAGTAAAGGGCCAACGCCTTCAAATGTGGTCCTTCTTGTAAACCTCCTCTGGCCCCTCTCCAAAGTAAGTACACCTTTCCTCAGATAAGGTGCCCAAATCTACTCCCAATTCACAATGCCACTTCAAGCTGGAAAGAGTGCAGAGAAGATTTACGAAGATGTTGCCAAGAATCAAGGGTCTGAGCTATAGGGGGAGGTTGAGCAGGCTAGGACACTATTCCTTGGAGCGCAGGAGGATGAGGAGTGATCTTGTAGAAGTGTTCAAAATCATGAGAGGAATAGATTGGGTAAACGCACGTCTTTTGCCCAGAGTTGGGGAATCGAGAACCAGAGGACATAGGTTTAAGGTGAGAGGGGAAAGATTTAATAGGAACCTGAGGGCATACCTTTCCACACAATGGGTGGTAGATGTATAGAACAAGCTACCAGAGAAGGTAGCAGGCAATGCACTATTGCAACGTTTAAGAATCATTTAGACAGGATAGGATTACAGGGATATGGACCAAATGCAGGCAGGTCGGACTAGTGTAGATAGGACACGTTGGTCAGCATAGGCAAGGATGGCCTGCTTCCACAGGGTGATTCTATGAGTGTTAGAGCTACACACAGTGGAGGAGAAGAAGGTGGATAAAGATCTTGGTTTTTTTCTGGGCCTGCAGACTCTCTGAAGCTGATGATTGACTGGAAGGCCATTGTTAAGATACAGGACTCATTAGTGTTGGGTTGTGGCTCTGTTGGTACTAATCCTACCTTGGCCTCAGAAACTCTAGTTTAGGTTTGAGATGCAGCGTGGAAACCAGTACTGCGGCCCGTACACTAGTTCTACCCTACACAACAGGGACAATTTACAGCAGCCAATTGACCTACAAACCCACACATCTTTGGACTGCCTGAGGTAACCGTAGCACCCGGAGAAAACCCACTCAGTCACAGGGAGAGTGTGCAAACTCCGTACAGTCAGCACCTGTAGTCAGAATCAAAGCCGGGTCCCCGGCGCTGTAAGGCAGCAACTCTACCGCTGCGCCACCGTGCCGTCCAGTTGGAGGCTTAATTCCACACATTTCAGCACACAGAGGTAGTAATGGCCCTGTCTCACGGTGGGAGTTGACCCACGAGGTACCCCGAGTGAAAGACTCGTGGCTGTGTATGAGACTTCAAGTTTATGATCAAGTGTGTAACCGAGTTCCCACGGGTATGTCATTGCTGCGATGCTCCAACTTCCTCTCCCGAGTTACCAAGTTCTCTCCCGTTACTCTTGAGCCAACCGTGAATGAAGGTATGTTTTAATAAAGCAACAATGTTAAAATACATCTCCATCCTGTGGCTTTGAGTTATTTCAGCACGGCCGCATCTATTGATATGACCTACAAAGGGAAAATGCGCAGCCTCCAGTAACCAATAACATGGTAAGTGCATTTCTTGGTGCTTTATGTTTTTAAATACTGTATTTCCCGGGGTGGGGGGAGTGCTCAGTTTCATAGTATTTGGGGAGTCTGGCGTTGTGAAGGAGGGGATTGGGGTCAGTAACCCACTTGCCACGCTCCAGTCTGAGTGCAGGTAGATGGGACTACGTGAGTAGTGTTCAGCACGGAGTAAAAGGGCAGAGATGGCCTGTCTCCGTGCTGTCATATATGGTTTTATTGTGGCCAGGGAGTGAATTAGCTTGGGTGGCAGCCGCAGTGCTCCGGGCACAGACAGCAGAACTGGCCGCCACTTCCGAGGAAGGAAGCAGCTCGGGTGACTGACTTTGAGCGGCCCGGGACCCGACAGCAGACACACACACACACACACACACACACACACATACACACACACACACACAACACACACACACACACACACACACACACACACACACACACACACACACACACACACGCACACACACGCACACACACACATATGTGGCGTTTCTGCTCGGGACCCTTCTTCAGACAATCCAATGTCCCATAATATATTCTTTAAATATTAAGGTTTCTGTTGAAAGTGTGGTGCCGTGGTTACGGGTGGGCGGAAGGAAGATGGTGAGTCTGGTACAAGTTGACTTTGTTTTCAGTAATCAGGCCTCCGTGTTGGCCGATGTCTGGTTGATCGAGCGTTCATACAGTGCGAGCGAGCGAGGTCCACATATAGGAGCAAGGAACGCGAACCTCTGAGGGTTCATTGTTCCCCTGGTTTGGATTGCTCCCAGGAGAGCGGGCGCAAAGACAAATGTAGGCATTTTTCTGTGGAAGGGGGAGGGCAGAATAGAATCGAAAGCATTGTAACAGCAGCACTCTCCCCAACACGAAACACAGCGCAGCGTAATCAATTAAACAGCTTCACTTTTAAAAGCAAAGACACACGTTAAATTACATCGCCCCAAGAAATCGCCTCTCAATTGCTTCGGGGTTGGAATTGAAATATATATATAATATATAATATGTATATACATATTATACTACAAATACATATATATATTATATATACTGCAATTGTGAGAGTGGTGAATCTGTGGAATTCTCTGCCACAGAAGGTAGTTGAAGCCAGTTCATTGGCTATATTTAAGAGGGAGTTAGATGTGGCCCTTGTGGCTAAAGGGATCAGGGGGTATGGAGAGAAGGCAGGTACAGGATACTGAGTTGGATGATCAGCGATGATCATATTGAATAACCACATGTAATTACTCCAGCATTTTGTGACTCTTTTTGGTTCAGTCCCTTTCAGATTATAAAAAAGTTCCCACGATAGACTCACGAGACACTAAGGTAAACACACGGGCCATTACGTTACTGCAACGAGTTTAAATGTTTCTATTTTTAACTTGAACAGTTAATTTGACTCGTGGAAAAAATCAAACATGTTTGATTTTTTTCACGAGTTAACAAGTTTCCCGAGTACCTGCCGTTAGCGCCACGAGTGGACAAGTTGAACGCGCGAGTTCCGACGTTGCCGCTACGTTCATCGTACGTGACCACCACGAGTGAAAACTCGGGGTCACTCGTGGGCCAACTCGCACTGTGAGACAGGAGTTTAAAGCTGTACTGCACTGCTGGAGAAGTTAGCTTCCAGATAAGATGTCTAAACTAAAGACGTGTGCTTTTTTGGTGTAGAGTTTCTCTGGGGACTACTTCAGAGAGATTAGCCATTAGGTCCTTGTTACATTCTAAGTTAGTTACATTTCTTGCCATAGAGGGGGAACAGAGAAGGTTCACCAGACTGATTCCTGGATGTTAGGACTTTCATATGAGAAAGACTGGATAGACATGGCTTGTATTCGCTAGAATTTAGAAGACTGAGAAGGGATCTTATAGAAACTTACAACATTTTTAAGGGGTTGGATAGGCTAGATGCAGGAAGATTGCTCCCAATGTTGGAGAAGTCCAGAACAAGGGGTCACAGTCTAAGGATAAGGGGGAATTCCTTTAGGACCGAGATGAGGAAAACATTTTTCACACAGAGAGTGGTGAGTCTCTGGAATTCTCTGCCACAGAAGGTAGTTGAGGCCAGTTCATTGGCTATATTTAAGAGGGAGTTAGTGGCCCTTGTGGCTAAAGGGATCAGGGGGTATAGAGAGAAGGCAGGTACAGGATACTGAGTTGGATGATCAGCCATGATCATATTGAATGGCGGTGCAGGCTCGAAGGGCCGAATGGCCTACTCCTGCACCTATTTTCTATGTTTCTGTGTTTCTATGTCCTCGCCCTGAGGAGCACATTTTTCTTACACCGAGTGTGGTGGGTGCATAGAATGCGCTGCTAGGGGTGGTGATGGAGACAGATATGTGTTGTTTAAGATGCTTTTAGATGGACACATGGACATGAAGCTAATGGAGGGATCTGGATCACATAGAGGCAAAGGAGATTAGTTTTGCTTGGCATCGTGTTTGGCACGGATGTTGTGGGCTGAAGGGCCTGTTCCTGTGCTGTACAGTTCTATGTTCTTCTAGTGACCACATGGGTTTTTCTGAGGTGCTCCAGTTTCCTCCCATGTTCCACAGGATTGTGGGTTATGTGGCCATAGACAAATTCGGGAATGCAGGGAAAATAGGTTACATAGAAAACATGAAGAGTGCAGATGGACACAAAGTGCTGGAGTAACATCTAATGTTTCATTCTGGGATCGAGCTCATGAAGTTGTTTGAGTCACGGTGCAATCAAGTGTGGGCCATCACCATCACAGCTAGATAGGGTGGTCAAGAAGTCTATCGGTACGTTGCCTTCATCAGTCAGAGTATTATATATAGTAGACAAGAGATGCTGGAGTAACTCAGTGGGTCAGGCAACATCTCTGGAGAAAAGAAATAGGTGAAGTTTCGGATCAAAACCGTTCTTCATACTGAGAGAAGGATTTCAACGAGAAATCTTACCTTTTCCTGACCCGCTGAGTTACTCCAGCTTTTTGTGTCTATCTTTGGTGTACACCAGCATCTGCAGTTCCTTCCTACACAAGTGGAGAGTGGAATTGCTCTGTGAATAGTCTTCGACCTGTTGGGCTGAATGGCCTCCATTTTTTAATTTTTAAAAAAATTTTATTTTTTAAATTTTATAATACAACTTAGGAGATAGGTCCGTAGGTAAGAAAACAAAACTATTCGTCTAGTCCTGGGTTCAAGCTTCCGTCGAGCCTCAGCGCTGGCCCATTCTACCCCTTCAAATAATCTATGAACGGGGACCATATTCTAATAAATAATTCAGGTTTGTCAATTAAGACAAATCTAATTTTTTCCAGATATAAGGTCTCCGACATCTCCATAATCCACATTTTAATTGTAGGGGATGCAGGGTTTTTCCAAAATTTTAATATTAGTTTTTTCCCAGTTATTTACTATAATCCAGGAAATTTCTTTGGTTTATTGTCAGTTTTTATTATATTAATTTAATCGTGATCCAGTTGAATAGTTGATCCAGCTGGCTTCTGATGTCACAAGTGTAGCTTTCTTTCAATGATGGTAAAATGCTTAGGATAGAAACACAAAAGCCTGGTGATAAACTGCTGGAGAAACTCACTGTCAGGCAGCATCCCTGGAGGGAAAGGAACGGTTGATGTTTTGGGGATCACTGGGAATATTTAATGAAGAGGTAGATAAATTATTGAAAGATCAGGGAATTGAGGGCTATGGGGTACTGGCACAGAAGAGCAGATGAGGCCTGGGGCTCATGATCAGTGTATTTTTAGTAGACAAAAATGTGCTTGATTAGTGCGGGTGTCAGGAGTTATGGGGAGAAGGCAGGAGAAGTGAGGTTGAGAGGTTAAGATAGATCTGCCATGACTGAATGGTGGAGTAGGCAAGATGGGCCAATTTACCTAATCCTGCTCCTAATGAACATGCTGGTATACATATCAATTTAAAATTAAGCTCCATTTATTGACCCCTCAATTCCAAAGGGACATAGTGTTGGAGTAACTCAACAGTTCAGGCACCATCTCAGGTGAACATGAATAGGTGACTTTTGAGGATCGATCATGTTCAGTTTTGATATTGTGGCCAATCTACTTCTAATTTAATAAACTGATAGCCAAAAAGCATAAAATCATTGTATAAAATTGACGTTAAAAATGCAAAAATCTAGTTTTTTAACATTTTAAAGGTGCCTGTGTCCGTACCGCCACAAAGAAAAGGTTGAAAGGTTCAAAGGTTCCAAGGTTCAAAGGTTCTTTATTGTCACATGAACAAATGCAAATTATTTTCTTACGTACAGTTCAGTAAAGTGTTGCCATACCCAACACTTGACAATAAACTGAGCTCGACTAAACTCAACTCACCCCTTCCAGCAGGAGCACTTGGAGCTCACGTTGATTTTGTCATTTTACAGCCCGCAGGAAAATTCTTCCTCAGCAGAGTTATTATTCTCTTTCTTGGGCAGAAACGATAATCTTCCGTGCAGCAAGCAGCAGCGTCTTCCTCACCTGGCAGGGTAGTTTTGCAGAGCAGAGATCGATTTCCCCTCACCTCTCTGAACCCGATGGAACAGTTGTCCACAGGTGGTGCGGTGTAATTGAGCCAGCAAGCTGGAAGCTGTGCTTCAGTATGGTGGACAGTGTGTGATCTCTCACAGAGGGCACTGGTTTGGGTCTTGGGTTGCTGCTGCTGTGGATCAGGAAACAACGTGCAGTTTTACAGAACACAAGATGCGGAAGACAGAACAGCACAAGAACAGGCCCTTTGGACCACAAAGTCTGTGACGAACATGATGCCAATATCAACCCATATGTGCCTGCAGATAGTTTAGTTTAGTTCCGTTCAGTTCAGTTCAGTTTAGTTTAATTTAGTTTAGAGATACAATGCGGAAGCAGGCCCTTCTGCCCACTGGGTCTGTGCCGATCAGCGATCCCCGAACATTAACACTACCCTACACACACTAGGGACAATTTACAATTATACCAAGCCAATTAACCTACAAACCGGTATGTTTTTTGAGAGTGGGAGACCAAAGATCTCCACGAAAATCCACACAGGTCACGGGGAGAACGTACAAACTGCATACAGACAAGCACCCATTGTCAGGATCGAAACCAGGTCTCTGGCGCTGTAAGGCAGCAACTCTACCGCTGCGCCACCGTGCCGCCCTCAAGTCATAGTCCTAGAGTCATAAAGGGTGTAATCAGGCCCCACGGCCCAACTTACTCACACAAACCAACATCTCCCATCTAGACTAGTCCCACATGAGTGCGTTTGGCCCATATCGCTCTAAACCTGTCCCAACTGTGCACCCGTCCAATTATTTCTTGAACGTCCAATTATTTCTTCACTTTCATATCTTCTGTAGTAAAAAAGTTATGGCCATTTTCATACTCGGAAATTAGCATCTTGTTCCCTATTGCTTTTCCATTGACTTAACACAAAAGCTGTGATCGAGGACAGTCAAAAGCCTATAACTTTCTTAAAAAATTAAGAGAACTGAATGAAATTTTCAGTTATTGTTGATTGAAGCATTCTGAAACAAATATGAAACATCTTACTTGGATGACCTGAAATTAAAGCATATAATTAGTTAGTTACCTAATTGTAGCTAATTACGAAATTGACCGTTGTGACGGAAATAGTAATAAACACCCAGTCTGCCTTGAAAATTCAAAAATGTGATATTGTCAAGATCATAACTTTAATATTATTGTATTATATGCTGTAAGTCCATAACAGATAGGTAAATAAATTACAATTTCTAGCAATAGACCAAGTCTTTATGGAGAAGATCAGTTGCTAGCTGGTACATTGGCATATCATAATCAGTAGCATCATCATACTCCTCAGATTGTAACCAATAAGCAACTCTGTACACCTTGTTTTTCCTCAACTTTTCAATTTTGGCATTGTAAACTACAAGTTTTTGCTCTATAAACCACGCATGACATGCCTTTCTGCCCACTACTTTCCCATTAAGAATGTCCTGTAGATCATCACATTTGGAGTAGTCCAAATTCGGATAATCTCTGCGAATGCTGTCTAAATCAGTTTCTTTTGCTGGGCATTTGGATTGACAATTTTGCATTTCTTCTTCGGAGACATCTGTTTAAAATGTAAAGGAAAAAAAAACACTGAACAGCATTAACAGAAACAAGTTATTATTTGCAATTTCAGAAAAAAGGTAGAAATAATAAAGTTAAACGCTAAAATAAATAGTAAATACCCAACAAAAAATTCATATTCATCAGTTTCATCAAATCAATTAAATTTATCTAATCAATTAAATTAATCTAAATTCAATTACTAGATCTAAACATCTATCCATTTCTTAACAAAAGGCTACATTTTTTTTAATAGCCTAAGCATCTAAAGAACAAACTAATCCCATTAACACAAGAATTCACAAATTCACTTGATTTTTAAATCTCACTGTCATGAACTTACATGCCAAATGGAAGGAATTTAATGTTTAATTCCCATAAATTAATCTAGAAACATCCACTCTAAATATAATCAAAATTATTATTTTTTGCACAATACGTGACTAAAACGGTTGTGGATATTTCGTTACAAATTATTGATTATGGATAGACAATTACACACAAAATAGTATGATTAAACGAGAACTTACCAGTTTGAAGTTTGATCTTTATTTTATGAGGAGTTACGATGAGGGATTACGTGAAGAAGCCCCGCCAGGCGCATGCACGTCATACGTCAAAGCAGCAGCGTGAAAACACAGAAACTATAGTTGAAGTGATATAGTAAGACTCAGAAGACTAGAACCACCAGATGATCTTTGCGATTATGAGGGCCGGGAGCGGAGGGCACGTAATCCCTCATCGTAATGCCTTATAAAATAAAGATCAAACTTCGAACTGGTAAGTTCTCGTTTAATCTTACTATTTTACTTCGGAGTCAAGTGAGTGGCTACGTGAAGATTTCAAAGCTCTGTGATTTCATGCCGTAGATCCATTCCATACGACACACTGCTTCAGTTGACACAGCAGTGAATAAATAATGTCTTGAACATTGCTTCGAATTATCCAATAATTATTTTAATAATAAGAAACAAAACAGTAATAATCCCTCTGTCCCAGAGGGAAATTACAAATGAAATTTATAAAGCCAAAGAAAATCAAACGGAAATCAAAACAGCATGCCCAAACCCTGGCACTGTCAGGACAGGTTTATCATGTGGGCGGCGCGACTCTCGCGACTAGCTGGATATATGTGTGGGGGGGGGGGACTTTTAAAATCTTTTCCTTGTACGGAGGATTCGACCTTTTCCCTGTCGGGTCTCCATTGTCGTTGGGGCCTAGCACCGTGAAGCGGCCTCCAACTGGACCTGGGGCTCCAGTCGCGGAGCCTGCGGACTACTCACCATCGTGGAGCTGGCTGAGTTCGGAACGGGAGGAGCTGTGGTGGCGCGCTGCTGTGGCCCGACCCCGGAGATTTGGAGGCTCCAGTGGACGGTGACATCAGGAGCTCGCGGGTCCCTGGTGGGAGACCGCTTTTCGGAACTTCTCCCGCCCGAGTTGCAGGGTTGAAAATGACCTGGAGCGGGTCCTTACATCGCCTGGCACGGCTTCAATGGCCGCGGGACTTGCTAGCGCCCGTCAGGGGCTCCAACATCAAGACCCAGAGTGCGGCCTTGCATCGCCCGGCGCGGCCTTAATGGCCCCGGGACGTATTTACCATCGCCCGCCGGGGGCTTTGACTTTGACATCAGGAGGAGAATGGGCAGTGCAGGGGAGAGATAAGACTTTGTCTTCCATCACAGTGAGGAGGAGATTCACTGTGATGGATGTTTGTGTCAATTGTGTTGTGTCTTGGTTCTTTTCTTTATTGTATGACTGCAGAAACTAAATTTCGTTTGAACCTCAATGAGGTTCAAATGACAATGAAAGGTATTGTATTGTATTGTATCATAGAATTTTGACAAAGTTGACTCCTTAGACCATCCTGCGGCCCGAGGCACATCCTGCGCCTTTGCTGCAGGTGTTGATGCCGCCCTGGTGGAGTGAGATTTAAACACATGAATGACTATTCCAGCACAATCCAAAACCTGTTTTAACCATCTAGAAATAGTTTGTACTGACACCTTTTTATGAGGTTTTTTGTGACTGATGAGCATTGCTATTTCAGAGCCTCTGAGACTCTTAGTTACCTCGATATATTGACTCAGGTGCTTAACTACACATAACGTTTGGTCAATAGGGTATGCTTTAAAGCTTACTTTTCTCCCATTTCTTAATATGAGACACATATTGTTTCTAAGTTCTATCTCTCCAAGCTGCAGTTATCACATCCATGGTCCTATTCGACAGTCCAAGGCCTTGGAACGGTCTGCTCAAAACCTGCAGATTAACAAATTGATACGATCATGGAATGGATGACTTTCTCCAGTTACTGGATGCACCAACAAATTACTGCAGTTGGGGACAGCCATGAATGGCTGAGTCATCATTCTGAGCACCAATGGGAACCATGGCTGTGAGGGCCAGTCCGGAACCACTTGTTTGAGGAGTCCTGCTCTATTTTGGTGAGGCATTGCCTAATGAGGCAGAATGGGGGAAAAGCATAAAAGAATGTACGTCCCCAAGGTAGCGAGAATGCATCCACCGCTACTGCTCCTGGATCTGTTTCCCACGAAACGTATTTGGGCTACTGGTGATTTAGCCTGGATGCAAACAGATCAATATTTGGCAAACCATAGTGGCTGACAATCATTTTAAAAACATCAGGATTTAACATCCATTCTATGTTGTCATTAAATGTTCGTGACCTGTTGTCTGCCACCACATTATCTCTACCTGGTAGGTAGATAGCTGAGACCCAGATGTTTCTGGAAATACACCAGTGCCACATGAGGTTAGCCAGATTATCACATGATACTGACCTTATTCCTCCCATGTGATTGATATATGCAACAGCCGTGGTATTGTCAATCTGGAGCTAAACATGTAAATTATTAATTGTTGAACAATAAGCTTTTAATACCGTCGTCCCACTGGCCCCACTCTGCTTGGCCCTGCCCCTGGAACTGACCCCCTTCGCACTGAAAATGACCTGCAAGGTGGCATCCTGGCGGAAGGGACATATGTCTTCATGAGACCGATTGTCTTGGCCTCTTCCTCCAGGTTTTTGACTTGTTTGAGGAGGTCCACCTCAAATAAATAATCTGGGGCTTGGATATTGGTGGACCTACACAAAGCTGCAAATCTCGTATTCAGCATAGGTTTTATAGCTATTTTTCTTATACAGTTTACCTCAAAATATGCATTACACAGGAGGGGCAGCATATCCTGTTGTGTGCCAGACATTGGTGCCCCTCCGACCATTCTCCCGAGTCAAGCTCCAGGGAGGTCCCTTCCAGCCCTGGAACATTATCCCACTGATAATGAAAGGCAGTGTAATCTTCACTGTATGGGCCTCTATGTGAGGCTGCCTTGGGAATCCTGGAGGCATTCGACCCCGATTGAAAAAGCTCACGGCTCATTAGTGTTTGGAGCATCCTCTCATTTGGTCGAGCCGTCCCCATACATTTTTATTATCAGGAGGGGAGTCTTCCTCATCATCAGACCCGTCAGATAAAATGGGCCTGAGAGAATTTCTCTTGGCTTTTCTTCCTGGTGGAGTGGCCTCAGTGCCATGAAGCTGATGGAAGCTGTTGAACTGCCGGTAAAACAGCAGCCGGTATCGGAGCAGGCGTTACCGTACCCGTTATCTCTCGACCCGATCTGCGAGCTGGAATCGCGGGCACGCGCGTTCCGCTCCTACTTCGAACAGTTTTCTTAACGGCACCCTCCATAACCACTAACTCCCGCTGGCTCCCGGGAGAAACATAGAAAATAAGTGCAGGAGTGGGCCATTTGGCACTTCGAGCCTGCACCGCCATTCAATATGATCATGGCTGATCGTTCAACTCAGTATCCTGTACCTGCCTTCTCTCCATATCCCCTGAACCATTTAGCCACAAGGGCCACATCTAACTCCCTCTTAAATATAGCCAATGAACTGGCCTCAACTACCTTCTGTGGCAGAGAATTCCAGAGACTCGCCACTCTCTGTGTGAAAAATGTTTTCCTCATCTCGGTCCTAAAGGACTTCCCCCTTATCCTTAAACTGTGACCCCTTGTTCTGGACCTCCCCAACACCGGGAACAATCTTCCTGCATCTAGCTTGTCCAACCCCTTAAGAATTTTGTAAGTTTCTATAAGATCCCCCTTCAATCTTCTAAATTCTAGTGAGTACAAGCCGAGCCTATCCAGTCTTTCCTCATATGAAAGTCCTGACATCCCAGGAATCAGTCTGGTGAACCTTCTCTGTACCCCCTCTATGGCAAGAATGTCTTTCCTCAGATTTGGAGACCAAAACTGTAAGCAGTACTCCAGGTGTGGCCTCACCAAGGCCCTGTACAACTGTTTATTCACTTTCTTCACTGCCTGCTGCACCTGCATGCCTACTTTCAATGACTGGTGTACCATGACACCCAGGTCTCATTGCATCTCCCCTTTTCCTAATCGGCCACCATTCAGATAATAGTCTACTTTCCTGTTCTTGCCACCAAAGTGGATAACACATTTATCCACATTATACTGCATCTGCCATGCATTTGCCCACTCACCCAACCTATCCGAGTCACCTTGCAGCCTCCTAACATCCTCCTCATAGCCCAGGTTCAAGGTTAATAGGCAATCTCAGGGGTACTTTTTCCCACCAAGGGTGGTGGGTGTATGGAACCAGCTGCCAGAGAAGGTAGTTGCACAAAGGACCCCACTCTCCCCCTCTCCCCCCTGCCCCCCCTCCCCCCCCCCCCCCACCTCTTTTAAAGGACTTACCTTACATTGTGCTTCAGCAGTCTTTTTACAGCTTCAACCTTTCTGTTCATCGCCGTGTGTGTCTGTTTCACCTTGGCTTTGCAACTAAGTCGCTGGCAATCCGCTGAAAAATCGCCTAAGTGGGACAGGCCCATTATGGACCAAGCACAGGCAAGTGGGACTAGTGCAGCTGGGACATGTTGGCTGGTGTGGGAAAGTTGGGCCGAAGGGGCTGTTTCCACACTGTATCGCTCTATGACTCTAAGACCTCTTTTTCCACCCACTCTGTCAAATCTGACACCTCAAATATTGAATTGTAGTCTTCGTCCTCCTTAAACCTGCTACATTCCTGAGTTATTTTCACTGAACTGGATAGGATAGATTTAGGCAGTTATGGGCCAAGTGCGGGCACATGGGACTACTGTAGTTGGGGCACCTCTGTCGGTGTGGGCAGGTTGGGCCGAAGAGCCTCTTTCGACGCTGTGTGATTATGAATCTAGAAAGGTCCAGCCCTGACCGGTCACCTGTCCATTCCCTCCATAGATGCAGCCTGGCCCGTTGAGTTGCTCCGGCAGTTTGTGTTTAGCTCAAGATTCCAGCATCTGCAGTCTCTATTGTCTGCAGCATATCCTTCAATATCGCCGAGACTAAGCGATGGCTTGGTGATCGTTTCACTGAACCCAACCGCCCAGTCCACCGAGGCCTACCCGATCTCCCGGTTGCAAAACACTTTAACTCCCCCTCCCATTCCCACACTGACCTTTTTGTCCTGGCCCTCCTCCACTGTCAGAATGAGGCCCAGCGCAAATTTGAGGAACAGCACCTCATATTCCTCTTATTTCAAAACCCATCGGTATGAATATTGCTTTCTTTAACTTCAAGTAACCCTTGCTTTCCCTCATTCTCAGTCTCTCGCCCATCCTAGTTCTCCGACTGGTTTATTGTCCTCCTGATTAAATATTACTGGTTAAATGCCTTGTTGTCAGCTTCCCCTCAGCTAAAAATGTAACATTCTTAATTTCCTTGATCATCGTCCCCTTTGATCTGTGTTTTTACCCCTTACCCTTCCATATCTCTAGGTCGGAGCTACAGATGCTGGTTTAAACTGAAGATAGACACAAAATGCTGGTGTAACTCAGCAGAACAGGCACCATCTCTGGATAGAAGGAATGGGTGTCGTTTTGGGTCAAGACCATTCTTCGGACTGAGAATGGGTGATGTTTCTGGTCAAGAAACCAGTTTCAGGTCTCAGTTTGCAGAAGGGTCGAGACCCAAAACATCACCCGTTCCTTCTACCCAGAGATGCTGCCTATCCCACTGAGTTACTCCAGCATTTTGTGTCTACCTTCCATATCTCTATGTTTTGTTTAGTTCAGTTTAGTTTATTGTCACGTATACAGAGGTACAGAGAAAAGTTTTTGTTGCGGGCTGACCAGTCAGCAGAAAGACAATAGATGATTACAAATCAATCCATTTACAGTGTATATATATACATGATCAGGGAATAACGTTTAGTGCAAGGTAAAGCCAGCGCAGTCCGGTCAAGGATCGTCCAAGGGTCATCAAAGACGTAGATAGCAGTTCAGCACTGCTCTCTGCTTGTGCTGGGATGATTTGAGTTGCCTGATAACAACTGGGAAGAAACTCTCCCTGAATCTGGAGGTGTGCATTTTCACACGTCCTCTCCCTTTCCCCTGACCCTCAGTCTGAAGAAGTGTCTCGACACGAAACATCACCCGTTCCTTCTCTCCAGAGATGCTGCCTGTCCCGCTGAGTTACTCCAGCATTTTGGTTCCTCCTTCCATTCCTTTCTCCCTGCAACGTTGAAGATTTGTAGTAGCACTTTCAAAGACAGTAAATGCCATTGTTTTATTGATAAAACCAAGAGAATTAGAAACATTGACACCGGCAATCATTCTTGCAGTACTGAATGGACCCTAGGGACTGCCACTACCTAGTTGTTCAATTGAGGAAGTTCTCCGTCCTATGAAATTGTGAATTGTTATTTTAAAGCTCCTGTGACTTGTAGAGTTTCCAACTAGACTGTCTTATCTTTTTATTACTCTGGTCTGTTGACAGCAGCAGTAAAACTATTTACAGCCCAGAGAAATTCAACTCTGCTGCAGAATTTCTTTCTTTAGACATTAAACATACAACGCAGAAACAGACCCTTCAGCACACCGTCCCACAGTGCCCAGTGATCCACCTGTACACTAACACTGTCCTACACACAAGGGACAATTTACAATCTACGGAAGCCAATTGACCTATGGATAGTAGACACAAAATGCTGGAGTAACTCAGCGGGTGAGGCAGCATCTCTGGAGATAAGGAATGGGCGACGTTTCGGGTCGAGACCCTTCTTATCAGGGGAGGGGGCGGGACAAAGATAGCATGTAGGCAGAGACAGCAAGACTAGTGGGAGAGTACACAAAAGGCTGGAGAAACTCAGCGGGTGCAGCAGCATCTCTGGAGCGAAGGAGATAGGCGACGTTTCGGGTCGAGACCCTTCTTCAGACTGGTTAGGGATCGGGAAAACGAGAGATATAGACGGTGATGTGGAGAGATAAAGAACAATGAATGAAAGATATGCAAAAAAGTAACGATGATAAAGGAAACAGGCCATTGTAAGCTGTTTGTGGTGTGAAAATGAGAAGCTAGTGCGACTAGGGTGGGGGAGAGATAGGGAAAGAGGGAATGCCAGGGCCCGAGGGCTGAGGGAGAGGTGGGAAGTGGGGGAGACAGCAAGGGTTAACAGAATTGAGAAAATTCAATGTTCGAGCCCAGAGGTTGCAGACTCCCCAAGCGGAATATGAGGTGCTGTTCCTCCAACTTGCGGTGTTGCTCACTCTGGCCGTGGAGGAGGCCCAGGACCGAGAGTTCGGATACGGAATGGGAGGGGGAGTTGAAGTGCTGAGCCACCGGGAGGTCGGGTTGGTTATTGCGGACCGAGCGGAGGTGTTCGGCGAAACGATCGCCAAGCCTCCGCTTGGTCTCACCGATATAGATCAGCTGGCATCTGGAGCAGCGGATGCAGTAGATGAGGTTGGAGGAGGTCCAGGTGATCCTCTGTCGGACCTGGAAGGACTGCTTGGGTCCAGGAAAGGAGTGGAGGGGGGAGGTGAAGGGACAAGTGTAGCATCTCTTGTGGTTGCAAGGGAAAGTGCCCGGGGAAGGGGTGGAGCGGGAGGGAAGGGAAGAATTGACAAGGGAGTTGCGGAAGGAGCGGTCTTAGTGGAAGGCAGACAGGGGAGGAGATGGGAAGATGTGGCGAGTGGAGGTCACGTTGGAGGTGCAAAACTGGCGGAGGACTATCTGTTATACGTGCCGGCTGGTGGGGTGAAAGGTGAGGACCAGGGGGACTCTGCCCTTGTTGCGAGTGGGGGAATGGGGAGAGAGGGCAGTGTTGCGGGGTATGGAGGAGACCTTGGTGCGAGCCTCATCTATAGTGGGGGAGGGAATCCCCGTTCTCTGAAGAATGAGGATATTTGTGATGACCTGGTGTGGAACACCTCATCCTGGGAGCAGATGCGGCGTAGACAGAGAAATTGGGAATAGGGGATGGAGTCCTTACAGGAAGCAGTTTGGGAGGAAGAGTAGTCCAGGTAGCTGTGGGAGTCAGTTGGTTTGTAGTGGATGTCGGTCAGGAGTGTATCACCTGCAATAGAGATGGTGAGGTCAAGGAATGGTAGGGAAATGTCGGAAATGGTCCAAGTGTATTTGAGTGCCGGATGGAAGTTGGTGGTGAAATGGATGAAGTCAGTCAATTGTGTGTGGGTGCAGGAGGTGACTCCAAAGCAGTCGTCGATGTAACGGAGGTAGAGGTCGGGGATGGGGCCCTGGTACGCCGAGAACAAGGATTGTTCGACGTACCCGACAAAGAGGCAAGCGTAGCTGGGGCCCATGCGTGTGCCCATAGCTACACCTTGTGTTTGGAGGAAATGGGAGGAGTCAAAAGAGAAGTTATTGAGGGTAAGGACCAACTCCGCTAGGTGGAGGAGGGTGTCAGTGGATGGGTATGGGTTGCTCCTCTGGTCGAGGAAGAACCGGAGGGCTTTGAGACCATCCTGGTGGGGGATGGAGGTGTAGAGTGACTGGACATCCATGGTGAAGATGAGAGGATGGGGGCCTGGAGAATGGAATGCGCGGAGCCGACGGAGAGTGTCTGTGGTGTCTGAACATAGGTGGGGAGGGATTTAACAAAGGGGGATCGGATGGAGTCAAGGTATGTGGAAATATGTTCGGTGGGGCACGAACAGGCAGAGACAATGGGTCTGCCGGGGCAGTCGGGTTTGTGGATTTTGGGGAGAATCCAGTGGGAGACTAGTGGGAGAACTGGGAAGGGGGAGGGGATGGAGAGAGAAAGCAAGGGCTATCTGAAGTTAGAGAAGTCATTGTTCAAAATTACCTACGGATAGGCTACGTTTCAGGTCTCGAACTGAAGCATCGCCTGTTGCTGTTCTACTGAGATGCTACCTGACTCGCCAAACCTGGGAGAATATCTCTGGGAAAACTAGAGAGCGGTTCTCAACTACTGTCTACCTCAGTGGAGATCCTCGATCTATAGTTGGTTTACAGGACTTTATCTTGAACCAAACGTTATTCCCTTGATCATGTATCTGTACACTGCGGATGTCTCGATTATAGTCATATGTTGTCTTTCCGCCGACTGGTTAGCACGAAACAAAAGCTTTTCACTGTACTTCGGTACACGTGACAATAAATTAAAATAAATAAAAATATATATTGATTAGTAGGACTGGATGTTACAATCCCTAAGGTTTTTCACTACAATTGACATTTGTTATTTTTGGGATGACCACTAGGTGATTTTGCTACCAATCAGACTCATCTTCAGTGGTGTACCTCAACGTCACTGGGTGTTTCGGCCTTTTATCACAAGACACCCTCAGTCGAGGCAGGCCCACCGCAGGGTGATCAGACCTGGGTGTGTGTCTTATGGTTAGACGCTATAGATGACCTATAGATGGTCACGTGGCAGCCCAGACAGCATCTTTTCTCTTCAGCCACAGCCAGTGACTGTTCCATTCTGCTTTTTTCCCTTACATATAGGAGTAAAAATAAACAGGAGAACATGGCAAGAATATTGGTGAATAAAATCAAAGAAAGCTAGGAGATATTATATAAATATTTAAAGGCCCTGAGCTTAATAGAATCGGATCTATGAGACATATTCAGAATCAGATTTAGATTCAGATTATTTTATTGTCATATTCATCAGGGTGTAATGAAATTAAATACAGTAAGTACACAATGAATCCATCCACAAGGCGAAGAACAGCTGCATGGTGTCAAGTCATAGAGTTATAGAAGTCATATCGAAAGGAGACAGGCTCTTCAGCCCAACTTGTCCATGCTGACCAAGATGCCACATCTAAGTTTAGTTTAGTTTAGTTTAGAGATACAACGCAGAAACAACCCCTTCGGCCCACTGAGTAGTCGCCGACCAGCGATCCCCGCGCATTTGCACTATTCAACACACACAAGGGACAAGTTACTATTTTACCGAGCAAAAGTAACCTACAAACCTGTACGTCCTTGGAGTGTGGGAGAAAGCCAGAGATCCCGGAGAAAACCCACACAGGTCACGGGGACTACTTACAAACTCCGTACAGACAGCAGCCATAGTCAGGATCGAACCCGGGTCTCTGGCGATGTAAGGCAGCAACTCTACCGCTGCGCCACTGTGCCATCAATATTCCTTCAATACTATTATTGACACAACTCCTTGAACTAGAACTAATAACATCTATCACAATGTTTAAGAACCATTTGGACAGGTGCATGAATAGGAATGGTTTGATGGGCTATGAGCCAAGAGCAGGCAGGTGGGACTAGTGTAGATGGGACATATTGGTCGACACGGGCAAATTGGGCCACAGGGTCTGTTTACACACTATATGATTCTATGACTCTATGAAGAAAGAATTATTATATTACTATAACAAGAGAGACAATATTGTGTTTCAGCTACAGCACCGCACAGTAAATGGTAAGACTCTGGGGACTGTTGTAGAGCAGACGAATCTTAGAGTGCATGTACATAATTCCTTGAAAGTGACATCAGTGATAGATAATGTGATCAAGAAGGCTTTCTGTATATTGGCATTCATCAGTCAAAGTATTAAGTATAGAGGTTTGGCGGTTTTGTTACAGTTGCTCAAAGCATTGGTGATACCGCGTCTGAACCTAAAGATTGTGTTTAGTTCAGGGAACCCCGTTAACGGAAAGATACTTTAAGTTGGAAAGGGTGCACCAGACATTTACAAGGATGTTGCCAGAACTCAAGGACTGAGGTAGAGGGTGAGGATGAGCAGGCTAGGAGTTTATTCCTTGAAGCAGAGGAGGATGAGGGGTGATCTGATAAAGGTGATAGAGAGTTAGAGGTGATAGAGGATGATAGGATCATGAGAGGAATAGTTACATTAATTGCACATTCTCTTGCCCAGAGCAGGGAATCAAGAACCAATGGACATTGGTTTAATGTGAAGGGGTTTAATAGATTTTAAAAAAAAATAGGATTTAGATTAATAGGGTTTTTAGGCGACTGCAGGGGACTATGCAGTCGCCACATGGTCGCCACATGTTCGCGGTTAGTTACCGGGGAGTCGCCTTCATGGTCACGAGGCATTCCCGCATTCTGGGAAATAGCGCCAGACACCCGAGTTCGATCCAGACTACAGGTGCTGTCTGTACGGAGTTTGCACATTCTCCCTATGACCGCATGGGTTTTCTACAAGTGCTCTGGTTTCCCCCTACACTCTAAAGACATACAGGTTTGTAGGTTAATTAGCTTTGGTAAAATTGTAAATTGCCCCTAGAGTGTGTAGGATAGTGTCAGTGTGCACGGACTCAGTAGGCCGAAAAGGGCCTGTTTCGGCACTATATCTCTAAAAACTAAAAGTGTAAAGTCTAAGGAATAACATTATCAGAAAAACTCTAGTATATATGTGTGTAAGTGTGATTATGTGTGCATATACACCACTGAACTTTTTTCCCCGTTTATTATATTGTTTACAGTGTACTATGTTTACATATTCTGTTGTGCTGCTGCGAGTATGAATTTAATTGGGTTATCTGGGACACATGACAATAAAACACTCTTGACTTCAGGTTAGTTTTGAGTTGCAGCATGGAAACAGGCCTTTCAGCTGACCGGTGATCCCCGCATATTAACACTATCTTGCACACAGATCTCGGAGAAAAACCCACGCAGGTCATGGGGAGAACGTACAAACTCCGCCCAGACAAGCACCCATGGTCAGGATTGAACCAGAGTCTCTGGCGCTGCAAGCACTGCAAGGCAGAAGCTTTATCGCTGCGCCATCTGGCCGCTCTTGACCCTTGACTCTTGACTCTTGACCTTACACACAACTACCTCCTCGAGGGTAATTAAGCATGTGAAATAGAATAGAATGCCCTTTATTGTCATTTAAACAACAAGGTTTAAACAAAATTACATTCCTGCAGTTGTTCCAACAAAAAATCCAAAACATACAATTAATACAATTCCACACAAACATCCATCACAGTGAATCTCCAAACACCTCCTCACTGCGATGGAAGGCAAAAGTCTTATCTCTTCCCTGTTCTTCGTTCTTATTCTTCTTCACCTGCAGTCAAGCAGTCAAACTGCTGCATCAAACTGATCGAGGCTCTCACCGAGTCCCCGGCGGGCGATGGTAAGTCCCGCGGCCGTTTAAGCCGCGCGGGGCGATGTAAAGCCCTGCTCTGGGTCGATTTAAACCCCTCGATTTCGGGTGGGAGAAGTTGCCATTGCGGGAGCTCCGAAAAGCAGTATCCCACCAGGGACCCGCGATCTCCTGATGTTACCGTCCACAGGGCCTGCAGCTGGAGCCTCTCATGATTCTGTACACCTCTACAAGATCACCCCCCATCCTCCTGCGCTCCATGGAATAGAGACCCAGCCTACTCAACCTCTCCCTACAGCTCACATGCTCTAGTCCTGGCAACATCCTCATAAATCATTTCTGAACCCTTTCAAGCTGGACAATATCTTTCCTATAACATGGTGCCCAGAACTGAACACAATATTCTAAATGCGGTCTCACCAACGTCTTATACAACTGCAACATGACCTCCCAACTTCTTTACTCAATAGAAATGAAAAGCTGAAGTAGCTCAGCGGGACAGGCAGCATCTCTGGAGAGAAGGAATGGGTAACATTTTGGGTCGAGGCCCTTCTACAGACACAATACCCTGACTGATGAAGGCCAAAGTGCCAAAAGCCTTTTTGACCACCTTATGTACCTGTGTCGAACTTCAAGGACATTGAATTGTACTCCTGGATCCCTCTGCTCTACAAAAACTACCCAGGGGCCTACCATTTACTGTGTAGGTCCTGCCCTTGTTAGACATCCCAAAATACAATACCTCACACTTCTCTGTATTAAATTCCATCAACCATTCCTCTGCCCCTTGTTAATCTTGCCCTGTTTGTTCTCATCCAAATCATGGATGTAGATGACAAACAGTAACGGGCCCAGCATCGAACCCTGAGGCACACCGCTAGTCACAGGCCTCCAGTCTGAGAAGCAACCTCCCACCATCACCCTCTGCTTCCTTCCATGGAGCCAATTTGCTATCCATTCAGCTATCTCTCCTTGGATCCCATGCAATGTAACCTTCCAGAGCAGCCTACCATGCAGAATCTTGTCGAACACCTTACTGAAATCCATGTACACAACATCTACAGTTCTGCCCTCATCGACCTTTTTGGTCACGTCTTCAAATAAATCAATCAGATTTGTGAGACACGACCTCCCACTGACAAAACCATGTTGACTAGTCCTAATCAGCCCTTGTCCATCCAAATGCCTGTATAACCTATCCCTCAGAATACTTCTTCAGTTATCAAAGATAGAAGAAAAGTGCTGGAGTAACTCAACGGGTCAGGCAGCATGTCTGGAGAAAAAGGATGTACTACTGCAACATGACATCCCAACTTCGATACTCAATAGAAACCTCTTCCACAGCCAACAATGGACCATTGTGGGCTCCACCTCTCCTCGGTCATCTGTGCCAGCTCCGATTTAATCTGCACCTTCTCATACCACTAGTTTCCCTCCACCCCGACTCTCACTCTGAAGAAGAGTTTCAACCCGAAACATCACCTATTCCTTTTCTCCAGAGATGCTGGTTGACCCGCTGACTTACTCCAGCATTTTGTATCTATCTTTAGATGGACATAATAAGTGTTTGAAGGCACTGGGCCCGTACCCGCTGGTGTTTAAAAGGATGAGAGGGAAACTCGTTGAAACTTACCGAATAGTGAACGGCTTGGGTAGAGTGCGTGCGGTGAGGATGTTTCCACTAGTGGGAGAGTCTAAGATCCGAGGGCACAGCCTCAGAATAAAAGGACGTACCTTTAGAGAGGACATGAGGAGGAATTTCTTTAGTCAGAGGGTGGTGAATCTGTGGAATTCATTGCCATAAATGGCTGTGAAAGCCAAGTCAATGGATATTTTTAAGACGGTGATTGAGAGATTCTTGATTAGTAAGGCTGTCAACGGTTTTGGGGAGAAGGCGGTAGAATGGGGCAAAGAAGGAAATATAGATCTGCCATGATTGAATGGTGGAGTAGACTTGATGGGCCAAATGGCCTACATCTGCTCCTAGAACTTATGACATGGACCAGGCACAGGTGAATGGAACTATTTTAGATGAGCACCTTGTTCAGTAGGCCCCAAAGGGCCTACTTCCATGCTGTATGACTCCATTACAGTGACTATTCCAATTTGGTTTCACCTCGTCCTTTCTTGCCTTTGAGGAGATTAATTTGTTTTCCATGAATCGCCGTGTTCTTTCCATCACTCGCATCTGCACTGCCCCACGAATGGTTATCTGATATCTCAGACTCTGTCTTCCCAGCTGGATGTGCATTTATTTCATGCCAGTCAGCATGTGGTCCACAACTGTCAGCCGACTGAAATCCAAAGTACAGGTCTCTCCTTTTTTGATTTATTTCTTGTCTTTACTATTTATTCTCACAGCCTGTCCACATTTCCTTGCTCACCACTTTCCACATAACACTGCCCACAAACAAAAAGACTCCAATTGAAATATAGCTCGCTGCCAAATCAATCAGTTTGGTTTAGTTCATTGTCACGTGTGCCGACTGAGGTGCGGTGAAAAGCTTTTGTTGTGTGTTAACCAGCCAGTGGAAGGACGACACATTATTACATGGGGCAGCACGGTGGCACAATAGACATTAGGTGCAGGAGGAGGCCATTCGACCCTTCCAGCCAGCGCCGCCATTCAGTGTGATCATGGCTGATCATCCACAATCAGTACCCCGTTCCTGCCTTCTCCCCATATCCCCTGACTCTGCTATCTTTACGAGCCCTATCTAGCTCTCTCTTGGAAGTATCCAGAGAACCGGCCTCCACAGGCAGTGAATTCCACAGACTCACAACTCTATGTGCGCAAAAGTGTTTCCTCATCTCCGTTTTAAATGGCGTACCCCTTTTTCTTAAACTATGGCTCCTGGTTCTGGACTCCCACAATGTCGGGAATATGTTTCCTGCCACTAGCGTGTCCAATCCCTTAATAATCTTATATGTTTCATTAAGATCCCCTCTCATCCTTCTAAATTCCATAGTATACAAGCCCAGCCGCTACATTCTCTTAGCATATGACAGTTCCGCAATCCTGGGAATTAACCTTGTGAACATACGCTGCACTCCCTCAATAGGAAGAATGTCCTTCCTCAAATTTGGAGACCAAAACTGCACACAATACACCAGGTGTGGTCTCACTAGGGGCCTGTACAACTGCAGAAAGACCTCTTTGCTCCTGTACTCAACTCCTCTTGTTATGAAGGCCAACATGCCATTCGCTTTCTTCACTGCCTGCTGTACCTGCATGCTTACTGTCATTGACTGATGAACAAGGACCCCCAGATCCCGTTGTACTTCCCCTTTTCCCAACTTGACACCATTTAGATAATAATCTGCCTTCCTGTTTTTGCTACCAAGGTGGATAACCTCACATTTATCCACATTAAACTGCATTTGCCATGCATCTGCCCACTTACCAACCTGTCCAAGTCACCCTGCATTCTCATAGCATCCTCCTCACAGTTCACACTGCCACCCAGCTTTGTGTCATTGCTGATGTTACTTTTTATTCCCTTTGATGTATATTGTAAATAACTGAGCTCCCAATACCGAGCCTTGCGGTACCCCGCTTGTCACTGCCTGCCATTCCGAAAGGGACCCATTAATCCCTACTCTTTGTTTCCTGTCTGCCAACCAACTTTTCTATCCATGTCAGCACTCTACCCCCAATACCATGTGCCCTAATTTTGCTCACTAATCTCCTAGTGGGACCTTATCAAATGCTTTCTGAAAGTCCAGGTACACTACATCCACTGGCTCTCTCTTATCCATTTTCCTAGTTACATCTTCAAAAAATTCCAGAAGATTAGTCAAGCACGATTTCCCCCTTCGTAAATCCATGTGATTCGGACCGATCCTGTTACTGCTATCCAAATGTGCTGCTATTTCATCTTTTATGATTGACCAGCATCTTCCCACCACTGATGTCAGGCTAACTGGTCTATAATTCCCTGTTTTCTCTCTCCCGCCTTTCTTAAAAAGTGAAATTACATTAGCTACCCTCCCTCCAATCCACAGGAACTGATCCTGAATCTATAGAACATTAGAAAATTAATCCCCAATGCAATTCCACGGATTTCTAGAGCA
Organism: Okamejei kenojei; assembly: GCA_035221665.1. Classification (NCBI taxonomy): domain Eukaryota; kingdom Metazoa; phylum Chordata; class Chondrichthyes; order Rajiformes; family Rajidae; genus Okamejei; species Okamejei kenojei. The sequence goes on along the minus strand of CM069131.1, from coordinate 183,258,813 downwards.
CTTCCTTAAGTAACCCTGGGATGTAGACCATCAGGCCCTGGGGATTTATCAGCCTTCAGTCTCATCAGTCTATCCAACAAGGTTCAACAAGGGCTGAACAGTGTTCAATGAAATGGAGTGACTGAATACTTCTGTGTACAGTGGGGAACACAATAACAGGGTAAACAAGCGACAGTAAGATTCTGCTCTTGAAAACAACCAAAGGCTCTTTGCAAAACACTCAAGGGGCAAAAAATAGATTCTCAGTTCAGTTCAGTTTCATTTTTATTGTCACGTCAATCAATTTAAAGTGAAAAGCTTGTGTTTTGTGCTAACAAATACAATGAGTACAATCGAGGCACTTACAAGTGTATAGATAAATGATTAAGGCAATATAGGCACAAAAATGCTGGAGCAACTCAGCGGGATAGGTAGCAGCGTTCTCTGGAGAGAAGGAATTGGTGACGTTTTGGGTTCTCAGACGTTCTTCAGATTAGAAACGTTGAGTGCAAGGTAAAGCTGAGCCAAAGTGAATGCCAGGAAAGGAGCAAGGTGCTCTTTGAATACGCATTCCTAGAGCAGTTGCGGACGACATCTGCCTGCTGCTCTCGGGGCCAGAGCTTTGACGACCACCCACCCGGCAGCTAGCAGAAGGCGCTGATGAGCTGTGGTTGTCCAAGCAGCAGGAGCAGCAGTTCGCTCGATCAGGTGTCGACAGCGCCCTGGAAATCACAGTGACCTGAGGCTGCACCCACGGGGGGCACAGCTGAGTCTCTCGCTGCGGGTGAAGCCGGTAAGAGGGGGTGGTGCTTTCTACCACAAACGCTGGGGTTCCGCGGCCCGCCAATGCCGCTCGCCTGCTCGTTTCCGGGAAATGCCGGGTCCAGGCCCACCAGTAAGCACCTCGGCGGTCGGCCAGATACACCGCCTGGTACGCATGGGACCGGCACTCAGGACGATGATTTCCTGGTGAACACAGCAGTGGAAGTCCACCGTTTTTCCCCCATCGGGGGTGGACACTTGTTCTGGGGCTTTGGGATCCTTCGTTAACTGCTGCGAATGGCAGCACCATACGGACTTACGGCATCCACACGATCCCGCTCATCTTTGGCACTTGCCATTTTACCTGGCCATTCAACGTTTCCCAGCCGTTGCTGGGCCGCCGATTTCCTGCGGGCTCAATCACTGTTAGTCGATGTGAGGGGCCACCTCCTCGTTCATCTTCCCTTTCAGTTCCGTGCCTCTGGTTCTCTGGGGGGTCCTGTGGCGGTCCCTAGTGGTTAGCACTCGTGGTGGGAACCCTCGGCTCTGGGGGTTATGTCAATGTGATTTGGTATGGTGGGAAGAGGGGTCACGAGTTCCCCCTGGGGTATATATACTGTTGGTAATGCCCCTGCCCCTTGTTGTGGTTTCTGAGAGCTGTTTTGTGTTAACAATAAAATCACTTTGTTTGACAATAGACAATAGATGCAGGAGTAGGCCATTCAGCCCTTTGAGCCAGCACCGACATTCAATGTGATCATGGCTGATTATCTACAATCAGTACCACGTTCCTGCCTTCTTCTCACGTGTCTCGGCTATAAGCCCTCATTTATGTATGAACATGCGATTTGGAAAATTAGGCTCAGCAATGTATGAAGCTGTAATAGAAAATTAGGCTCAGCAAAATTAAGCTCAGCTCCGATCTCTCCATGTGAGTTATTTTCAACTCATTCACTCAGCCAAGTAGCTCCATGTTGTGATAAGTACCATCGCTAACCGAGAGCTCAATGCCAATTATCAGACCTCCTGCTAATTGTTCCGGCTAATATCGGATCCATTTCCAACTTGGCTTTAGATACACTGAGTCTCTTGCCAGTGTGGCTGAATCGAGGACCAGAGGACATCAGCTTAAGGTGAAGGGGAAAAGATTTAATAGGGGTAGCTTTATCATACAAAAGGTGGTGGGTGTATGAAACAAGCTGCCAGAGGAGATAGTTAAGGCAGGACTATCCCAATATTTTAAGAAATGTTACTTAGACAGGTACATGGATAGGACAGGTTTGGAGGGGATATGGACCAAATGCTGGCAGGTGGAATGCGTTGTAACTGAGACATGCATGTTTTTTCCATTGCAGCTCCATAGATGCGCTGCACCCGCTGTGTTTCTCCAGCACTTTTGTCTACCTTCAATTTTCCAGCATCTGCAGTTCCTTCTTAAACACATGTTGGCCGGTGTGGGCAAGTTGGGCCGAAGGGCCTGTTTCCATACTGTATCACTCTATGAAGCTCTCGACTGCTGCTTCAAACTTAGGTTACCTGCTAATTCAGGGTTTCCACTTGTTAAGCCCCTTGTCCCACGATATAAGTTCACCAAGAGCCTCTCCCGAGTTTTTAAAAAAAAATCAAACTCGTGGACTTCATGGCGAGTATTTTTTACTCTTGGAAATTGTCCACAGTGTTGAAAAAACTTCACGAGTTTCACGAGCTTACCGCGTTTCCCGAGTACCTGTCGCTAGCGTTACGAGCTGTTAAGAGACGTCCACGAGGTCTGACGTACATTCTACGTACTTACCACGAGTTTTTATATTTTTTTTACTCGAGAGAGCTCTTGGGTAAAACTCGCATCGTGGGACAGGACCCCTTTAGCAATTGGTATTGTCAGCAGATTTCACTGGCCTATTGCCATCAATAATTTGTTTTGTTTGTTTATTGTCAACATGAGGTACAGTGAAAAGCTTTTTGTTGCGTGCTAACCAGTTGCAGAAAGACAATACGTGATTAGAATCGATCCATTTAAAGTGTATAGATACATGATAAGGGAATAACGTTTAGTGGTGCAAGGAAAAGCCAGCAATATCCAGTCAAGGATAGTCTGAGGGTCACCAAAAGAGGTAGATAATAGTTCAGCACATGGTCTCTGGTTGTGGTAGGATGGTTCAGTTGCCTGACAACAGCTCGAAAGAAACTGTCCCTGAATCTGGAGGTGTGCATATTCACACATATACCATTTGCTCGATGGGAGAGGGGAGAAGAGGGAATGGCCAGGGTGCGACTCATCCTTAATTATGCTGCTGGCCTTGATGAAGCAGCGAGAGGTATAAATGGCATCAATGGAAGGGGAGGTTGGTTTGTGTGCTGGCTGGGCTGTGTCCACATTCGCTGCAATTTCATGTGGTCTTGGATGGAGCTGTTCCCAAAACCAAGCTGTGAGCATCCTGACAAAATGCTTCCTATGGTGTGTGCAGTAAGAAGATTTCACAAGGGAAATTATGTGAAGGTGCAGCACAATGAGAGAAGAAGTGAATTGCCATTATCGTAGTTCCTTCAATGTAGAAAACACCCCAAGATATTTTCACTGGAGCCCATTGTTAAACCAGAATATGAACTTGGAGTCACATGGGAGAGTGTAGAAAGTTAGGAGGTCATGTTGCAGTTGTTAAGATGTTGGTGAGTCTGCATTTAGAATATTGTGTTCACTTCTGGGCACCATGTTATGGGAAAAATTATCGTCAATCTTGAAAGGGTTCGAGAACATTTACGAGGACGTTGCCAGGACTCGAGGGTGTGAGCTATAGGGAGAGGTTGAGTAGGCTGGGTTTCTATTCCTTGGAGCGCACGAGGATGAGGGGTGATAAAGCATGAGAGGAATAGATAGAAATATAGAAATAAAATAGGTGCAGGAATAGGCCATTCGGCCCTTCGAGCCTGCACCGCCATTTCAATATGATCATTGCTGATCATTCAACTCAGTATCCCGTTAGAGCTGCCTTCTCTCCATACCCCCTGATCCCTTTTGCACCAAGGGGCCACATCTAACTCCCTCTTAATTATAGCCAATGAACTGGCCTCAACTACCTTCTGTGGCAGAGAATTCCAGAGATTCACCACTCTCTGTGTGAAAAATTGGGCTGATGCACAGAATCTCTTGCCCAGAGCAGGGGAATAGAGGACCAGAAGAATCGGTTCAAGGTGAAGAGGAACAGATTTAATAGGAATCTGAAGAGTTACTTTTTCACATAAAGGGTGGTGGGTGTATGGTAAACCTGCCAGAGGAGGTAGTTGAGGCTGGGACTATCCCATCATTTGAAAAATAGTTAGACAGGTACATGGATAGGACATGTTTTGTGGGATATGGACCAAACGTATGCAGCTGGGACATGTGTGGACAAGTTGGGCCGAAGGGCCTGTTTCCTCCTATCTCTGTAAGTCGCTATGACTCTAAAATGAATAGGTGGCGTTTCAGGCCCAAACCAGTGTCAGGTAAAGGAATAGGTGAAGTTTTGGGAACGTCACCTGCTCCTTTTATCCAGAGATACTGCCTTACCTGTTAAGTTACTCCAACATTTTGTGTCTACACAGTGAGGAGTGTGGTCTTGAGGGAGATTGAATAATATTTTCCTATCAAACTCACCTAAATATGTTCATACACACAACACAGATATACCTATGTGCACACGCACACAATACATACCACAGATGAAACAATTGTACACACAAGAGTCAAGAGTCAACTCGTGTTAATTGTTATGTGTCGGCACTTGCACGCAGGCCACAATATGAGTCTCAAATGCCTTGTGCGATTAAAATGACAAAATGATTCTGCTGCTGAAAATAGGTCCCAAGTCTCAACTTTCTTTTTTTCCAAAGCCAACGGTTTCAGATTGTTTTCTCTTATACATCGAAAGCAGTATTATACCAGTAAGTGGATACTTGGTTTGGGGGTTTGTTTAATCTGCATTTTGTAAGATGTCGCATAGTGTAGTTTTCAAGCTTGGATCATCATTCATGTCCCAGGCAATTTAAAAAAGGCAGTTTGCAGTCGACCCACTTGATATAGCAGTTTTAAAATGTATCTTTAGGGATCAGCTCAGAAATCCCTCAAGGAATGAATGGAGGTTGCTCTGATAAGACAGACAAGCGAATTCATTTCTTGGGTGGACTCCTTCTGCGTGCCAGTGAATATTAAAAACTGCCTTTTATATACCAGAACAAAATCCAGTTTAGAGATACACTGTGCGCAAACAGGTTCCTTCAGCCCACGAGTCAGCGCCGACCAGCGATCCCACACATTAACCCATCCTACACACACTAGGGATAATTTCTAAGTGTAGGAAGGAACTGCAGATGTGGTTTAAACTGAAGGATAGAACAAAAAAGTGGAGGGAACTCAGCGTTCAGGCAGCATGTTGGCGAGAAGGTAGGGTGACGTTTCGGGTTGAGACCCTTCTTCAGACGAAGGATTATCAACCCGAAACGCCACTCATTTCCTTATCGCCAGACATGTTACCTGTCCGTTACTTCAGCTTTTGTGTGTCTATCTTCAGGGACAATTTTAATTAGGACCAAAGCCCAATTAACTACAAACGTGTAGGGATCCATTGTAGTGTACCGAGACAAACACGCAGGTCACGGGAGAATGTACCAACTCAGTACAGATGGCACCCGTAGTCAGGATGGAACTGGGTCACTGGCGCTGGTAAGGCAGCAACTCTACCGTGCGCCACCTGATCTCCAATCACAGTCAATATATCTGCATTAGCAAGCTTGTGGATCTTTGTATTTATTTGTGTTTACTAAGTCTATAAATCAAACCTCCCTTCAGCAACAGAGCAGTGCCAAATTTTAAATGATATGGGGACAGCACAGGAGTTTAGTTTAGTTTAGGGTTACTGCAGGGAAAGCAGGACATCGGCCCACCTGAGTCCGCATCGACAAGCGATCGACCGCAATATTAATAATACTTTTACACACCACTAGGGACAATTTACATTTATACCAAGCCAATTAACCTACAAACGTGCACATCTTTGGAGTGCGGGAGGGAAAAACCCGCGGTCACGGGAGAAGTAAAACTCCGTACAGACAGCACCAAATTCGGGATCGAACCGGGGTCATCCAAGTGTTGCAAGTGTAACAGTGTTGCAAGCGCTGTAGGTGCAAGGGTAGGCCATTCAGCCTTCGAGCCAGCACCGCCATTCAATGAGATCATGGCTGATCATCCACAATCAGAACCGTTACTGCCATCTCCCCATACCCATTCCGCTGGACCTAAGAGCTCAATCTAAACTCTCTTCTGAATGCATCTAGTGAAATCGCCTCCACTGCCTTCTGTGGCAGAGAATTTCACAGATTCACCTACTCTCTGGGTGAAGAGTTTTTCTAATCTCAGTCCTAATGGACTCCCCTTATTTCTTAACGTGACCCCTGGTTCGGCTCCCCAAAAATGGGGAACCATTTTTCCTGCATCGGAGCCTGTCCGATCCCTTTAATAATTTGTATGTTTCTATAAGAGATCGTCTAATCCTTTAAATTCCAGTAAATACAGCCCCAGTCGATTCCACTATTTCAATTCATATGTCGGGTACTGCCATCCCGTGAATTAACTGGGAACCTACGCTGCGCTCTCAATAGCAAGAATGTCTTCCTTAAATTAGGAGACCAAAAACTGCAAACCATAATACTCCAGGTGTGGTCTCCCAGGGTCTGTACAGGATACAGTGGACACGTTTGCTACCTATACTCCTAAAATGCCCTTCCCCTTATTATTAACTGGAATAATGGCATGTTGGCCTTCACAACGAGTGGATTTGAGTATAGCCGGTAAAGTGGTCTTATATTTATTTATAAGATCAAAAGTACGGCCTGCAACGTATCGTCTCCACCTGTGCTATGAAACGCTGCTCTCTTGATCCTTGGTTTGCTTTTGAGGAAAGGCGAGGTTAGCGATGAGCACCGGGAGCACGATCGACTCCAGGGTCATCTCGAACCTGGAGGCGTACGTTCTTTCTTCATCTCCACGGGGCCAGATCAAGAAGGCCTGCTGTTTAAACAACACAGTGGGAGCATCTTCAAAAAGCGTGCCCTGCAGTGCTTCAAGGGAAGCAGATTTCACCACCGCTTTCTCAGGAGTTGCTCAAGCTGGACAGCAAAACATCGGCCTTGCCCAGGCACGCACTTCATAAGATCAATAATGAAACTCCAAAGATTAGTTAGTAAAGCGGTTTTCATTTGCAAGGCCTGGAAAGTAATTAACACACATAAACTGGATTGCCAATAGATGTTGCCTGTAATGGTCAAGGCATTGCTCGGAGCAAGATTTTTTATAGATACACGATAAAAAGGTTTGAATTTTTATTTTGGTCAGCACACCCATTCATTCTACGAATATTATTCAGTGAACGGTATGTGTACCTTTTGAGTTGCAGAATGCTTGAGTAACTGGAGGCAGGTGCAGAGTATTCGCTTTCATACCATTACCTGCCTATTTCCGAACAGTGCGAAAAGAAAATTTTCAGAATGAGATAGCATCTCGGTTTCACAATGCAACCGATCGAGCTAATACAAATTTTGTTTTTTTGAATTACTGGAATCATTTTGAATTATATATTCAAGGTGAGAGGGAAAGATTAAAGGCGAGAGGGGAAAAAAAAGGCTATGAAGCGAGCGAGAAAGTTTTTAATAGGAAAACTGAGGGAAACTTTTCACTCAGAGGTTTGGTGGGTGCATGGAACAAGCTGCAGAAGTAGGCAGTTGAGGCAGGTACAGTATGATAACAGCATTTCATAAGGCATTGTACATGGACTAGGTGGGATAGTGCCAATGTGGGGCAGATGGGACTAATTTAGATGAGTACTGGTCGCATTGACAAAATTGGGACGAAGGGATCGGCACTTAGCTACAACTGATTTTTAAAATTTAAATGGATGCGTTGCGAAACTCCATCCACCAGCGTTATTACTGCACACATGAGCCTAGAGTTTAGGGTCCCAAGTAGGCTGCCAAAAAATTGGAAGGCAAATCTGGACCCATTTCATTTGGTTGATGAAGGGACTGAATGTCATCCATTCTTTCTCTCGGTATGCTGCCTGTCCCGATGAGTTACACCGCATTTGGGGTCAATTTCATTAGATTGCAATGATTCTTGATCGGCTCCCAAATCCATCCTGCAGTGATACAGCTGGGAGAGCTGCTGCCTCAGTGCCAAAGACCTAGGTTCGATCCTGGACACAGGTGTGTCTGTGTGGAGGTTTGCAAGTCTTTGTGACCGCGAGGGTTTTCCTCCGGGTGCAGCGGTTTCTCCCACGTTCCACAGTCGTGCAGGTTTGCAGGTTAATTAGCTTCTGTAAAATTGTCTTAGGTGGGGGATTGAACTAGCTATCGGGTGATCAGCTGGTGGGTGCAGTTCGTTTGGCCATGGGCCTGTTTTCATATGGTGAATCTATAAACTAAATAAAAACAGCAGGCAGGCGACTATACATGTATAAAACACCTACTGGCATGAGTATTTATAACACAAATGGTTTGGCCATGGGGAATTCAGATAAGGACTTTTTTTGTTCAGTTTAGTTTCGAGATATAGCAATACTATCTCTCTATG
>CM069131.1:183163539-183249975 GCA_035221665.1 Okamejei kenojei | reverse complement strand
CATAGAGAGATAGTATTGGAAGTTCCCGTCCTATGAAAATTGAAATGTTATTTAAAGCTCCTGTGACTTGTTAGAGTTTCCAACTAGACTGTCTTATCTTTTTATTACTCTGGGTCTTTTGACAGCTGCAGTAAAACTATTTACAGCCCAGAGAAATTCACCTTTAGCTGCAGAATTTCTTTCTTTAGACATTATAACATACAGCACAGAAAACATAAAGACCCGTCAGCACACCGTCCCCCAGTGCCCATCGAAATCCACCTGTACACTGAACACTGTCCTACACACAAGGGACAGAAATTACAATCTACGGAAGCCAATTGACACCTATTGGATAGTAACCCAAAATGCGTAGTTAACTCACGGGTGAGCAGCACTCTCTTCGGGTCAGAGACCCTTCTTATCAGGGGAGGTGGCGGGACAAAGATAGCATGTAGGCAGAGACAGCAAGACTAGTGGGAGAGTACACAAAAGCTGGAGAAACTCACGGTGCAGCAGCATCTAAGGAGCGAAGGGAGATAGGCGACGTTTCGGGTCGCACCCACTTCTTCGAGACTGGTTAGGATCGGGGAACGAGAGATATAGACGGTGATGTGGAGAGATAAAGAACAATGAATGAAAGATATGCAAAAAAGTAACAGATGATAAAGTAAACAGCCATTGTAAGCTGTTTGAGGTTGAAAATGAAAGCTAGTGCGACTAGGGTGGGGAAGAGGATAGGGAAAGAGGGAAATGTCAAGGGCCCGAGGCTGAGGGAGAGTGAAGTGGGGGAGACAGCAAGGTTTTAACAAGAATTGATAAAATTCAATGTTTCGAGCCCAGAGGCTTGCAGACTCCCCAAGCGGAATATGAGGTGCTGTTCCTCCAACTTGCGGTGTAGCTCGGGACTTCTGGCCGTTAGGAGGCCCAGGACCGAGAGTTTCGATACGGTATGGGAGGGGGATTTGAAGTGCTAGCCACCGGGCAATTCGTGGTTGGTAATTGCGTACCGAGCGGAGGTGTTTTTTCGCCGAAACGAACGCCAGCCTCCGCTTGTGTCTCACCGATATAGATCAGCTGGCATCTGGAGCAAAGCGGATGCAGTAGATGAGGTTGGAGGAGGTCCAGTTGATCCTCCTGATCCGGACCTGGAAGGACTGCTTGGTCCAGGAAAGGAGTGGATGGGGAAAGTTGAAGGGACAAGTGGAGCATCACTTGTAGTTGCAAGGGAAAGTGCCCGGGGAAGGTGGAGCGGGAGGGAAGGGAAGAATTGCCAAGGAGTTTGCGGAAGGAGCGTCCCTTAGTGGAAGTCAAGACAGGGGGAGGAGATGGAAGATGTGGGCGAGTGGAGGTCACGTTTGAGGTGCAAAACTGGCGGAGGACTACTGTTTATACGTGCCGGCTGGTGGGGTGAAAGGTGAGACCAGGGGGACTCTGCCCTTGTTGCGGATGGGTGGAATGAGAAGAGGGGCATGTTGCGGGGTATGGAGAGACCTTGGTGCGAGCCTCCATCTATAGTGGGTGGGGGAATACCCCGTATCTCTGAAGAATGTAAGGATATTTGTGATGACCTGGTGTGGAACACTTCATCCTGGGAAGCAGATGCGGCGTAGACAGAAGGAATTGGGAATAGGGGATGGAGTCCTTTACCAGGAAGCATTTGGTAGGAAGAGTAGGTTCAGGTAGCTGTGGGAGTCAGTTGGTTTGTAGTGGATGTCGGTCAGGAGTGTATCACCTGCAATAGAGATGGATGAGGTCAAGGAATGGTAGGAACTGTCGGAAATTGTCCAAGTGTATTTGAGGCCGGAATGAAGTTGGTGGTGAAAATGGATGAAGTCATCAATTGTGTGTGGGTGGCAGGAGGTGACACCAAAGCAGTCGTCGATGTAAGACGGAGGGTAAGGGTCGGGATGGGGCCCTGGTACTCCGAGAACAAGGATTGTTCGACGTACCCGACAAAGAGGCAAGCGTAGCTGGGGCCCAGGCGTGTGCCCAGAGCTACAAACACCTTGTGGTTTGGAGGAAATGGGAGGAGTCAAAAAGAAGTTATTGAGGATAAGGACCAACTCGCAGGTGGAGGAGGGTGTTCAGTGGATGGGGTAATGGGTGCTTCCTTTGGGTCAGGAAGAACCGAGGGCCTTTGAGACCATCCTGGTGGGGGATGGAGGTGTAGAGTGACTGGCAATCCATGGTGAAGATGAAGGATGGGGGGCCTGAGAATGGAATGCGCGGTGCCAGACGAGAGGGGTCTGTGGGTGTCTGAACATAGGGGGGTATGGATTTTAAACAAAGTGTGATCGGATGGAGTCAAGGTATGTGGAATAAGTTTTCGGTGGGGCACGAAAGCAGGCAGAGGACAATGGGCTGCCGGGGCAGGTCGGTTTGTGGATTTTTGGGGAGTAATCCCAGTGGGAGACTAGTGGGAGAACTGGGCAGGGGGAGGGGATGGAGAGAGAAAGCAAGGGCTCTCGGAAGTTAGATAAGTCCAATGTTCAAATTACCTACGATAGGCTACGTTTCAGGTCTCGAACTGAAGCATCGCCTTTGCTGTTCTACGAGATGCTACCTGACTCCCAAACCAGGAGAATAATCTCGGGAAAACTAGAGAGCGGTTTCTCAAACTACTGTCTACCTCAGTGGAGATCCTCGATCTATAGTTGGTTTAACAGGACTTTATCTTGACCAAACGTTATTCCCTTGATCATGTAACTGGACACTGCGGATGTCTCGATTATATCATATGTTGTTCTTTCCGCCTACTGGTTAGTCACGTAACAAAAGCTTTTCACTGTGTACTTCGGATGCACGTGACACTAAATAAAATAAATAAATATATATATTGATTGGTTAGTAGGACTGATGTTACAATCCCTATGATTTTTTCACTAAATTGACATTTGTTATTTTTTGGGATGACCAACAAGGTGATTTTTGCAACCAATCAGACCATCTTCAGTGGTGTACCGTCACGTCACTGGTGTTTCAGGCCTTTTAACACAAGACACCCTCAGTCGAGGGCAGCCCACCGCAGGTTGATACAGACCTGGGTGTGTGTCTTAAGTTAAGGCCAATAGATGGTCACGTGGCAGCCCAGACAGCATCTTTTCTCTTCAGTCACAAGCCAGTGACCTGCTCTATTCTGCTTTTTTTCCCCTACATATAGGAGAAAAAATAAACAGAGAAACATGGCAATAATATTGGTGAATAAAAACAAAGAAAGCTAGGAGATATTATATAATATTTAAATGCCCTGAGCTTAATAGAATCGATCTTAATAGACATATTCAGATCAATTTTTAAGATTCAGATATTTTATTGTCATATCATCAGGTGTAATGAAATTAAATACAGTAAGTACAACAATCGAATCCATCCACAAGGCCGAAGAACAGCTGCATGGTGTCAAGTCATAGAGTTATAAAGCATATCGAAAGGAGAACAAGGCTGCTTCATCCCAACTTGTCCATGCTGAACAAGAATGCCCACATCTAAGTTTAGTTTAAGTTTAGTTTAGAGATACGCGCAGGAAATAACCCCCTTCGGCGTCCACAGAGTAGTCGCCGACCAGCGATCCCCGCCATATTTGCACTATTCACACACACAAAGGGACAAGTACTATTTTAAACACCAGAGCCAAAAGTAAACCTACAAACCTTGTAACGTTCCTTTCGAGTGGTGTGAGGAAGCCAGAGATCCCGGAAAAACCCACACAGGTTCCGGGACCACATACAAACTCCGTACAGACAGCAGCCAAAGCAGGATCCGAACCTGGTCTCTGGAGCAACTCTACTACCGCTGCGCCACCGAGCATCACTATTCCTTCAATAACTATTATTGACACCAACTCCTTGAACTAGAACTAATAACATCTATCACAATGTTTAATAACCATTTGGACAGGTGCATGAAAATAAGAATGTTTGATGGGCTATGAGCCAAGAGCATGCCCAGGTGGACTAGTTGTAATGTGACATATTGTCGATCACGGCAAATTGGGCCACAGGGTCTGTTACCACACTATATGATTTCTATGACTCATGAAGTATAGAATTATTATATTACTATAACAAGAGAACAATATTGTGTTTCAGCTACAAGCACCCGCACAGTAAATGGTAAGTCTCTGGGACTGTTTGTAGAGCAACTGAATCTTTAGAGTGCATGTACATAATTCCTTGAAAGTGGGCATTCAGTGATAGATAATGTGATCAAGAAGGCATTCTGTATAATTGGCATCATCAGTCATAATATTGAGTATAGAGGTTTGGCGGTTTTGTTACTGTTGCTCAAAGGCATTGTTGAATACTAGCGTCTGAAACCTAAAGATTGTGTTTTAGTTCAGGGAACCCCCCGTTAACGGAAAGATACTTTAAGTTGGAAAGGTGCACCAGACATTTACAAGGATGTGCCAGAACTCAAGGACTGAGGTAGAGGGTGAGGATGAGCAGGCTAGGAGTTTATTCCTTGAAGCAGAGGAGGATGAGGGTGTGATCTGATAAAGGTGTGATAGAGAGTTAGAGGTGATAGAGGAGGATAGGATCATGAGAGGAATAGTTACATTAATTGGCACATTCTCTTGCCAGAGCAGGGAATCAAGAACCAATGGACATTGTTTAATGTGAGGGGATTTAATAGATTTTTAAAAAAAATAGGATTTAGATTAATAGGGTTTTTTAGGCGACTGCAGGGGACTATGCAGTCGCCACATGGTCGCCACATGTTCGCGGTTAGTTACCGGGGAGCCGCCTTCATGGTCACGAGGCATTCCCGCATTCTGGGAAATAGCGCCAGACACCCGAGTTCGATCCAGACTACAGGTTGCTGTCTCTACGGAGTTTTGCACATTCTCCCTTATGACCACATGGGTTTTCTACAAGTGCTCCGGTTTCCCCCTACACTCTAAAGACATACAGGTTTGTAGGTTAATTAGCTTTGGTAAAATTGTAAATTGCCCCCTAGAGTGTGTAGGATGGTGTCAGTGTGCACGGACTCAGTAGGCCGAAAAGGGCCTGTTTCGGCACTATAATCTCTAAAAACCTAAAAGTGTTAAAGTCGTAGAAGGAATAACATTATCAGAAAAAACTCTAGTATTATATGTGTAAGTGTGATTATGTGTATATATACACCACTGAACTTTTTTCCCCGTTTATTATATTGTTACAGTGTACTATGTTTACATATTCTGTTGTGCTGCTGCGAGTATGGAATTTAATTGGGTTATCTGGGACACATGACAATAAAACACTCTTGACTTCAGGTTAGTTTTGAGATGCAGCATGGAAACAGGCCTTTCAGCTGACCGGTGATCCCCGCATATTAACACTATCTTGCACACAGATCTCGGAGAAAAACCCACGCAGGTCATGGGGAGAACGTACAAACTCCGCCCAGACAAGCACCCATGGTCAGGATTGAACCAGAGTCTTTGGCGCTGCAAGCACTGCAAGGTCAGAAGCTTTATCGCTGCGCCATCTGGCGCTCTTGACCCTTGACTCTTGACTCTTGACCTTACACACAACTACCTCCTCGAGGGTAATTAAGCATGTGAAATAGAATAGAATGCCCTTTATTGTCATTTAAACAACAAGGTTTAAACAAAATTACATTCCTGCAGTTGTTCCAACAAAAAATCCAAAACATACAATTAATACAATTCCACACAAACATCCATCACAGTGAATCTCCAAACACCTCCTCACTGCGATGGAAGGCAAAAGTCTTATCTCTTCCCTGTTCTTCGTTCTTATTCTTCTTTTCCCGCAGTCAAGCAGTCAAACTGCTGCATCGAGCTGATCGAGGCTCTTGATGTTAGAGTCCCCGACGGGCGATGGTAAGTCCAGCGGCCGTTTAAGCCGCGCGTGGTGATGTAAAGCCCTGCTCTGGGTCGATTTAAACCCCTCGATTTCGGGTGGGAGAAGTTCGCCTTTGCGGGAGCTCCGAAAAAGCAGTATCCCACCAGGGGACCCGCGATCTCCTGATGTTACCATCCACAGGGCCTGCAGCTGGAGCCTCTCATGATTCTGTACACCTCTACAAGATCACCCTCATCCTCCTGCGCTCCATGGAATAGAGACCCAGCCTACTCAACCTCTCCCTACAGCTCACACCTCTAGTCCTGGCAACATCCTCATAAATCATTTCTGAACCCTTTCAAGCTGGACAATATCTTTCCTATAACATGGTGCCCAGAACTGAACACAATATTCTAAATGCGGTCTCACCAACGTCTTATACAACTGCAACATGACCTCCCAACTTCTTTACTCAATAGAAATGAAAAGCTGAAGTAGCTCAGCGGGACAGGCAGCATCTCTGGAGAGAAGGAATGGGTAACATTTTGGGTCGAGGCCCTTCTACAGACACAATACCCTGACTGATGAAGGCCAAAGTGCCAAAAGCCTTTTTGACCACCTTATGTACCTGTGTCGAACTTCAAGGACATTGAATTGTACTCCTGGATCCCTCTGCTCTACAAAAACTACCCAGGGGCCTACCATTTACTGTGTAGGTCCTGCCCTTGTTAGACATCCCAAAATACAATACCTCACACTTCTCTGTATTAAATTCCATCAACCATTCCTCTGCCCCTTGTTAATCTTGCCCTGTTTGTTCTCATCCAAATCATGGATGTAGATGACAAACAGTAACGGGCCCAGCATCGAACCCTGAGGCGCACCGCTAGTCACAGGCCTCCAGTCTGAGAAGCAACCTCCCACCATCACCCTATGCTTCCTTCCATGGAGCCAATTTGCTATCCATTCAGTTATCTCTCCTTGGATCCCATGCAATGTAACCTTCCAGAGCAGCCTACCATGCAGAATCTTGTCGAATGCCTTACTGAAATCCATGTACACAAATCTACAGTTCTGCCCTCATCGACCTTTTTGGTCACGTCTTCAAATAAATCAATCAGATTTGTGAGACACGACCTCCCACTGACAAAACCATGTTGACCATCCCTAATCAGCCCTTGTCCATCCAAATGCCTGTATAACCTATCCCTCAGAATACTTCTTCAGTTATCAAAGATAGAAGAAAAGTGCTGGAGTAACTCAACGGGTCAGGCAGCATGTCTGGAGAAAAAGGATGTACTACTGCAACATGACATCCCAACTTCGATACTCAATAGAAACCTCTTCCACAGCCAACCAAGGACCATTGTGGGCTCCACCTCTCCTCGGTCATCTGTGCCAGCTCTGATTTAATCTGCACCACTAGTTTCCCTCCAACCTGACTCTCACTCTGAAGAAGAGTTTCAACCTGAAACATCACCTATTCCTTTTCTCCAGAGATGCTGATTGACCCGCTGACTTACTCCAGCATTTTGTATCTATCTTTAGATGGACATAATAAGTGTTTGAAGGCACTGGGCCCGTACCCTCTGGTGTTTAAAAGGATGAGAGGGAAACTCGTTGAAACTTACCGAATAGTGAACGGCTTGGGTAGAGTGCGTGCGGTGAGGATGTTTCCACTAGTGGGAGAGTCTAAGATCCGAGGGCACAGCCTCAGAATAAAAGGACGTACTTTTAGAGAGGACATGAGGAGGAATTTCTTTAGTCAGAGGGTGGTGAATCTGTGGAATTCATTGCCATAAATGGCTGTGAAAGCCAAGTCAATGGATATTTTTAAGACGGTGATTGATAGATTCTTGATTAGTAAGCCTGTCAACGGTTTTGGGGAGAAGGCGGTAGAATGGGGCTAAGAAGGAAATATAGATCTGCCATGATTGAATGGTGGAGTAGACTTGATGGGCCAAATGGCCTACTTCTGCTCCTAGAACTTATGACATGGACCAGGCACAGGCGAATGGAACAATTTTAGATGGAGCACCTTGTTAAGTAGGCCCCAAAGGGCCTACTTCCATGCTGTATGACTCCATTACAGTGACTATTCCAATTTGGTTTCACCTCGTCCTTTCTTGCCTTTGAGGAGATTAATTTGTTTTCCATGAATCGCCGTGTTCTTTCCATCACTCGCATCTGCACTGCCCCACGAATGGTTATCTGATATCTCAGACTCTGTCTTCCCAGCTGGATGTGCATTTATTTCATGCCAGTCAGCATGTGGTCCACAACTGTCAGCCGACTGAAATCCAAAGTACAGGTCTCTCCTTTTTTGATTTATTTCTTGTCTTTACTATTTATTCTCACAGCCTGTCCACATTTCCTTGCTCACCACTTTCCACATAACACTGCCCACAAACAAAAAGACTCCAATTGAAATATAGTTCGCTGCCAAATCAATCAGTTTGGTTTAGTTCATTGTCACGTGTGCCGACTGAGGTGCGGTGAAAAGCTTTTGTTGTGTGTTAACCAGCCAGTGGAAGGACGACACATTATTACATGGGGCAGCACGGTGGCACAATAGACATTAGGTGCAGGAGGAGGCCATTCGACCCTTCCAGCCAGCGCCGCCATTCAGTGTGATCATGGCTGATCATCCACAATCAGTACCCCGTTCCTGCCTTCTCCCCATATCCCCTGACTCTGCTATCTTTACGAGCCCTATCTAGCTCTCTCTTGGAAGTATCCAGAGAACCGGCCTCCACAGGCAGTGAATTCCACAGACTCACAACTCTATGTGCGCAAAGTGTTTCCTCATCTCCGTTTTAAATGGCGTACCCCTTTTTCTTAAACTGTGGCTCCTGGTTCTGGACTCCCACAACGTCGGGAATATGTTTCCTGCCACTAGCGTGTCCAATCCCTTAATAATCTTATATGTTTCATTAAGATCCCCTCTCATCCTTCTAAATTCCATAGTATACAAGCCCAGCCGCTACATTCTCTTAGAGTATGACAGATCCGCAATCCTGGGAATTAACCTTGTGAACCTACGCTGCACACCCTCAATAGGAAGAATGTCCTTCCTCAAATTTGGAGACCAAAACTGCACACAATACACCAGGTGTGGTCTCACTAGGGGCCTGTACAACTGCCAGAAAGGACCTCTTTGCTCCTGTACTCAACTCTTCTTGTTATGAAGGCCAACATGCCATTCGCTTTCTTCACTGCCTGCTGTACCTGCATGCTTACTGTCATTGACTGATGAACAAGGACCTCCAGATCCCGTTGTACTTCCCCTTTTCCCAACTTGACACCATTTTGATAATAATCTGCCTTCCTGTTTTTGCTACCAAGGTGGATAACCTCACATTTATCCACATTAAACCGCATTTGCCATGCATCTGCCCACTTACCCAACCTGTCCAAGTCACCCTGCATTCTCATAGCATCCTCCTCACAGTTCACACTGCCACCCAGCTTTGTGTCATCTGCTGATGTTACTTTTATTCCCTTTGATGTATATTGTAAATAACTGAGCTCCCAACACCGAGCCTTGCGGTACCCCGCTTGTCACTGCCTGCCATTCTGAAAGGGACCGTTAATCCCTACTCTTTGTTTCCTGTCTGCCAACCAACTTTTCTATCCATGTCAGCACTCTACCCCCAATACCATGTGCCCTAATTGTGCTCACTAATCTCCTAGTGGGACCTTATCAAATGCTTTCTGAAAGTCCAGGTACACTACATCCACTGGCTCTCTCGTCCATTTTCCTAGTTATATCTTCAAAAAATTCCAGAAGATTAGTCAAGCATGATTTCCCCTTCATAAATCCATGCTGATTTGGATGGATCCTGTTACTGCTATCCAAATGCGCTGCTATTTCATCTTTTATTATTGACCAGCATCTTCCCACCACTGATGTCAGGCTAACTGGTCTATAATTCCCTGTTTTCTCTCTCCCGCCTTTCTTAAAAAGTGAAATGACATTAGCTACCCTCCCTCCAATCCACAGGAACTGATCCTGAATCTATAGAACATTAGAAAATAATCCCCAATGCATCCACGATTTCTAGAGCCACTTCCTTAAGTACCCTGGGATGTAGACCATCAGGCCCTGGGGATTTATCAGCCTTCAGTCTCATCAGTCTATCCAACAAGGTTCAACAAGGGCTGAACAGTGTTCAATGAAATGGAGTGACTGAATACTTCTGTGTACAGTGGGGCAACACAATAACAGGGTAAACAAGCGACAGTAAGATTCTGCTCTTGAAAACAACCAAAGGCTCTTTGCAAAACACTCAAGGGGCAAAAATAGATTCTCAGTTCAGTTCAGTTTCATTTATTGTCACGTCAATCAATTTAAAGTGAAAAGCTTGTGTTTTGTGCTAACAAATACATGAGTACAATCGAGGCACTTACAGTGTATAGATAAATGATGGCAATATAGGCACAAAATGCTGGAGCAACTCAGCGGGATAGGTAGCAGCGTCTCTGGAGAGAAGGAATTGGTGACGTTTTGGGTTCTTCAGACGTTCTTCAGATTAGAAACGTTGAGTGCAAGGTAAAGCTGAGCCAAAGTGAATGCCAGGAAAGGAGCAAGGTGCTCTTTGAATACGCATTCCTAGAGCAGTTGCCGGACGACATCTGCCTGCTGCTCTCGGGCCAGAGCTTTGCAGCTTCGACGACCCCCCCGGCAGCTAGCAGAAGGCGCTGATGAGCTGTGGTTGTCCAAGCAGCAGAGCAGCGGTTCGCTCGATCAGGTGTCGACAGCGCCCTGGAAATCACAGTGACCTGAGGCTGCACCCACGGGGGGCACAGCTGAGTCTCTCGCTGCGGGTGAAGCCGGTAAGAGGGGGTGGTGCTTCTACCACAAACGCTGGGGTTCCGCGGCCCGCCAGTGCCGCTCGCCCTGCTCGTTTCCGGGAAATGCCGGGTCCGGCCACCAGTAAGCACCTCGGCGGTCGGCCAGATACACCGCCTGTACGCATGGGACCGGCACTCAGGACGATGATTCCTGGTGAACACAGCAGTGGAAGTCACCGTTTTTCCCCCATCGGGGGTGGACACTTGTTCTGGGCTTTGGGATCCTTCGTTAACTGCTGCGAATGGCAGCACCATACGGACTTACGGCATCCACACGATCCCGCTCATCTTTGGCACTTGCCATTTTACCTGGCCATTCAACGTTTCCCAGCCGTTGCTGGGCGCCGATTTCCTGCGGGCTCAATCACTGTTAGTCGATGTGAGGGGCCACCTCCTCGTTCATCTTCCCTTTCAGTTCCGTGCCTCTGGTTCTCTGGGGGGTCCTGTGGCGGTCCCTAGTGGTTAGCACTCGTGGTGGGAACCCTCGGCTCTGGGGGTTATGTCAAGTGATTTGGTATGGTGGGAAGAGGGGGTCACGAGTTCCCCCTGGGGTATATATACTGTTGGTAATGCCCCTGCCCCTTGTTGTGGTTCTGAGAGCTGTTTTGTGTTAACAATAAAATCACTTTGTTTGACAATAGACAATAGATGCAGGAGTAGGCCATTCAGCCCTTTGAGCCAGCACCGACATTCAATGTGATCATGGCTGATTATCTACAATCAGTACCACGTTCCTGCCTTCTCTCACGTGTCTCGCTATAAGCCCTCATTTATGTATGAACTGCTTTGGAAAATTAGGCTCAGCAATGTATGAAGCTGTAATAGAAAATTAGGCTCAGCAAAATTAAGCTCAGCTCCGATCTCTCCATGTGAGTTATTTTCAACTCATTCACTCAGCCAAGTAGCTCCCTGTTGTGATAAAGTACCATCGCTAACCGAGAGCTCAATGCCAATTATCAGACCTCCTGCTAATTGTTCCGGCTAAATATCGGATCCTTTCCAACTTGGGCTTTAGATACACTGAGTCTCTTGCCCAGTGTGGCTGAATCGAGGACCAGAGGACATCAGCTTAAGGTGAAGGGGAAAAGATTTAATAGGGGTAGCTTTATCATACAAAAGGTGGTGGGTGTATGAAACAAGCTGCCAGAGGAGATAGTTAAGGCAGGGACTATCCCAATATTTTAAGAAATACTTAGACAGGTACATGGATAGGACAGGTTTGGAGGGATATGGACCAAATGCTGGCAGGTGGAATGCGTGTAACTGAGACATGCATGTTTTTCTATTGCAGCTCCATAGATGCTGCTGCACCCGCTGTGTTTCTCCAGCACTTTTGTCTACCTTCAATTTTCCAGCATCTGCAGTTCCTTCTTAAACACATGTTGGCCGGTGTGGGCAAGTTGGGCCGAAGGGCCTGTTTCCATACTGTATCACTCTATGAAGCTCTGACTGCTGCTTCAAACTTAGTTACCTGCTAATTCAGGGTTTCCACTTGTTAAGCCCCTGTCCCACGATATAAGTTCACCCAAGAGCTCTCCCGAGTTTTAAAAAAAAATCAAACTCGTGGTACTTCATGGCGAGTATTTTTTTACTCTTGGAAATTGTCCACAGTGTTGAAAAACCTTCACGAATTTCACGAGCTTACCGCGTTTCCCGAGTACCTGTCGCTAGCGTTACGAGCTGTTAAGAGACGTCCACGAGGTCTGACGTACATTCTACGTACTTACCACGAGTTTTATATATTTTTTTTACTCGAGAGAGCTCTTGGGTAAACTCGCATCGTGGGACAGGCCCTTTAGCAATTGGTATTGTCAGCAGATTTCACTGGCCTATTGCCATCAATAATTTTGTTTTGTTTGTTTATTGTCACATGAGGTACAGTGAAAAGCTTTTTTGTTGCGTGCTAACCAGTTGGCAGAAAGACAATACGTGATTAGAATCGATCCATTTAAAGTGTATAGATACATGATAAGGGAATAACGTTTAGTGCAAGGAAAAGCCAGCAATATCCAGTCAAGGATAGTCTGAGGGTCACCAAAGAGGTAGATAATAGTTCAGCACTGGTCTCTGGTTGTGGTAGGATGGTTCAGTTGCCTGACAACAGCTCGAAAGAAACTGTCCCTGAATCTGGAGGTGTGCATATTCACACATATACCATTTGCTCGATGGGAGAGGGGAGAAGAGGGAATGGCCAGGGTGCGACTCATCCTTAATTATGCTGCTGGCCTTGCTGAAGCAGCGAGAGGTATAAATGGCATCAATGGAAGGGAGGTTGGTTTGTGTGCTGGCCTGGGCTGTGTCCACAATTCGCTGCAATTTCATGTGGTCTTGGATGGAGCTGTTCCCAAACCAAGCTGTGATGCATCCTGACAAAATGCTTCCTATGGTGTGTGCAGTAAGAAGATTTCACAAGGGAAATATAGTGAAGGTGCAGCACAATGAGAAGAAGAAGTGAATTGCCATTACGTAGTTCCTTCAATGTAGAAAACACCCCATGATATTTTCACTGGAGCATTGTTAAACAGAATATGAACTTGAGTCACATGGGAGAGTGTAGAAGTTAGGAGGTCATGTTGCAGTTGTATAAGATGTTGGTGAGACTGCATTTAGAATATTGTGTTCACTTCTGGGCACCATGTTATAGGAAAAATATCGTCAATCTTGAAAGGGTTCCGAGAAAATTTATGAGGACGTTGCCAGGACTCGAGGGTGTGAGCTATAGGGAGAGGTTGAGTAGGCTGGGTTTCTATTCCTTGGAGCGCACGAGGATGAGGGGTGATAAATCATGAGAGGAATAGATAGAAACATAGAAACATAGAAAATAGGTGCAGGAGTAGGCCATTCGGCCCTTCGAGCCTGCACCGCCATTCAATATGATCATGGCTGATCATTCAACTCAGTATCCCGTAGCTGCCTTCTCTCCATACCCCCTGATCCCTTTTGCCACAAGGGCCACATCTAACTCCCTCTTAAATATAGCCAATGAACTGGCCTCAACTACCTTCTGTGGCAGAGAATTCCAGAGATTCACCACTCTCTGTGTGAAAAATTGGGCTGATGCACAGAATCTCTTGCCCAGAGCAGGGGAATAGAGGACCAGAAGACATCGGTTCAAGGTGAAGAGGAACAGATTTAATAGGAATCTGAAGAGTTACTTTTTCACATAAAGGGTGGTGGGTGTATGGAACAACCTGCCAGAGGAGGTAGTTGAGGCTGGGACTATCCCATCATTTAAGAAAAGTTAGACAGGTACATGGATAGGACATGTTTTGTGGGATATGGACCAAACGTAGGCAGCTGGGACATGTGTGGACAAGTTGGGCCGAAGGGCCTGTTTCCTCACTATCTCTGTAAGTCGCTATGACTCTAAAATGAATAGGTGGCGTTTCAGGCCCAAACCAGTGTCAGGTAAAGGAATAGGTGAAGTTTTGGGAACGTCACCTGCTCCTTTTATCCAGAGATACTGCCTTACCTGTTAAGTTACTCCAACATTTTGTGTCTACACAGTGAGGAGTGTGGTCTTGAAGGGAGATTGAAATAATATTTTCCTATCAAACTCACCTAAATATGTTCATACACACACACACACGTATACATATGTGCACACGCACACATACATACACACAGATGAACAATTGTACACACAAGAGTCAAGAGTCAACCGTGTTTAATTGTTATGTGTCGGCACTTGCACGCAGGCCCACACATATGGAGTCTCAAATGCCTTGTGCGATTAAAATGACAAATGATTCTGCTGCTGAAATAGTCCCAAGTCTCATCTTTCTTTTTTTTCCAAAGCCAACGGTTTCAGATTGTTTTCTCTTAAACATCGAAAAGCAGTCATTATACAGTAAGTGGATACTTGGTTTGGGGGTTTGTTTAATCTGCCATTTTGTAAGATGTCAGCATAGTGTAGTTTTCAAGCTTGGATCATCATTCATGTCCAGGCAATTTAAAAAGGCAGTTTGCAGTGACCCCAACTCTGATAATAGCAGTTTAAATGTATCTTTAGGGATCAGCTCAGAAATCCCTCAAAGGAAATGAATGGAGGTGCTCTGATAAGACAGACAGCGATTCATTTCTTTGGGACTCCTTCTGCGTGCCAGTGACATATTAAAAACTGCCTTTAATACCAGAACAAATCAGTTTAGAGATACACTGTGCGCAAACAGGCCCTTCAGCCCACCGGGTCAGCGCCGACCAGCGATCCCCACACATTAACACCATCCTACACACACTAGGGACAATTTCTAAGTGTAGGAAGGAACTGCAGATGCTGGTTTAAACTGAAGATAGACACAAAAAGCTGGAGGAACTCAGCGGGACAGGCAGCATGTCTGGCGAGAAGGTATGGGTGACGTTTCGGGTTGAGACCCTTCTTCAGACGAAGGATTATCAACCCGAAACGCCACTCATTCCTTCTCGCCAGACATGTTACCTGTCCCGTTACTTCATCTTTTTGTGTCTATCTTCAGGGACAATTTATAATTAGACCAAAGCCAATTAACTACAAACGTGTAGATCATTGTAGTGTACCCGGAGAAAACCCACGCAGGTCACGGGGAGAACGTACCAACTCAGTACAGACAGGCACCCGTAGTCAGGATGGAACCTGGGTCCCTGGCGCTGTAAGGCAGCAACTCTACCGCTGCGCCACCTATCTCCAATCTCAGTCAATATATCTGCACTTACGCAAAGCTTGTGGATCTTTAGTATTTATTTGCTGTTTACATAAGTCTATAAATCAAACCTCCCCTTCAGCAACAGAGCAGTGCCAATTTTAAAGATATGACAGCACAGGAGTTTAATTTAGTTTAGGGTTACTGCAGGGAAACAGGACATTCGGCCCACCGAGTCTGCACCGACCAGCGATCGCCGCATATTAATACTACTTTACACACACTAGGGACAATTTACATTTATACCAAGCCAATTAACCTACAAACGTGCACATCTTTGGAGTGCGGGAGGGAAAACCCACGCGGTCACGGGGAGAACGTAAACTCCGTACAGACAGCACCCAAAGTCGGGATCGAACCCGGGTCTCCAGTGTTGCAAGTGTAACAGTGTTGCAAGCGCTGTAGGTGCAAGGGTAGGCCATTCAGCCCTTCGAGCCAGCACCGCCATTCAATGTGATCATGGCTGATCATCCACAATCAGAACCCGTTCCTGCCTTCTCCCCATACCCATTCCGCTGGACCTAAGAGCTCAATCTAACTCTCTTCTGAATGCATCTAGTGAATCGGCCTCCACTGCCTTCTGTGGCAGAGAATTTCACAGATTCACTACTCTCTGGGTGAAGAGGTTTTTCCTCATCTCAGTCCTAAATGGCCTCCCCCTTATTCTTAAACTGTGACCCCTGGTTCCGGACTCCCCCAAAATGGGGAACATTTTTCCTGCATCGAGCCTGTCCGATCCCTTAATAATTTGATATGTTTCTATAAGATATCGTCTAATCCTTCTAAATTCCAGTAAATACAAGCCCAGTCGATTCACTCTTTCATCATATGTCGGTCCTGCCATCCCGTGAATTAACCTGGTGAACCTACGCTGCGCTCCCTCAATAGCAAGAATGTCCTTCCTTAAATTAGGAGACCAAAACTGCAAACCATAATACTCCAGGTGTGGTCTCCCCAGGGTCCTGTACAGATACAGTAGGACCACGTTGCTCCTATACTCCTAAATGCCCTACCCCTTATTATTAAACTGGACTAATGGCATGTTGGCCTTCACAAACGAGAGGATTTGAGTATAGCAGTAAAGTGGTCCTTATATTTATTCTATAAGATCAAAGTACGGCCTGCAACGTATCCCGTCTCCACCTGTGCTGTGAACCGCTGCTCTCTCTGATCTTGGTTTGCTTTGGAAAGGCGAGGTTAGCATGAGCACGGGAGCACGATCGACTCCAGGGTCATCTCGACACCTGGAGGCGTACCGTTCTTTCTTCATCTCCACGGGGCCAGAATCCAAGAAGCCTGCTGTTTAAAACAACACAGTGGGAGCATCTTCAAAAAGCGTGCCCTGCAGTGCTTCAAGGGAAGCAGTTCACCACCGCTTTCCTCAGCAGTGGCTCACAGCTGGACAGCAAACATCGGCCTTGCCCCAGGCACGCACTTCATAAGATTCAATAATGAAAACTCCAAAGATTAGTTAGTAAAGCGTCCTTTCATTTGCAAGGCCTGGAATGCTAATTAACACACATAAACTGGATTGCCAATAGATGTTGCCAGTAATGGTCAAGGCATTGCTCGGAGCAAGATTTTTATAGACTACAGATAAAAAAGAGGTTGAATTTTTATTTTGGTCAGCCACCCATTCATTCCTACGAATATTTATTCAGGAACGGTACTGTGTACCTTTTGACGTCTGCAGAATGCTTGAGTAACTGGAGGCAGGCTGCAGAGTATTCGCTTTCAAACCCATTACCTGCCTCTTTCCGACACAGTGCGAAAAGCAAAATTCAGAATGAGATAGCATCTCGGTTTCACAATGCACACCGATCGCAGCTAATACAAATTTTGTTTTTTTGAATTACTGAATCATTGAATTATTTATTCAAGGTGAGAGGGAAAGATTAAGGCGAGAGGGGAAAAAAAAAGGATATGAAGCGAGCGAGGAAAGATTTAATAGGAACCTGAGGGACAACTTTTCCACTCAGAGGTTGGTGGGTGCATGGAACAAGCTGCCAGAGTAGGCAGTTGAGGCAGGTACAGTATGATAACAGCATTTAATAGGCACTTGTACATGGATAGGTGGGATAGGGGCCAAATGTGGGCAGATGGGACTAATTTAGATGAGTACCTTGGTCAGCATTGACAAATTGGGACGAAGGGATCGGCACTTAGCTACAACCTGATTTTTAAATTAAATAGGATGCGTTGCGAAACTCCATCCACAGGTTATTACTGCTCACATGAGCCTAGAGTTTAGGGTCCCAAGTACGGCTGCAAAAAATTGGAAAGCAAAACTGACCCA
The DNA here is from genome assembly GCA_035221665.1 of Okamejei kenojei. Lineage (NCBI taxonomy): Eukaryota > Metazoa > Chordata > Chondrichthyes > Rajiformes > Rajidae > Okamejei > Okamejei kenojei. The sequence continues at coordinate 183,232,375 of CM069131.1, read as the reverse complement.
TTTCATTTGGTTGATGAAGGGTCTGAAATGTCATCCATTCTTTCTCTCCAGGTATGCTGCCTGTCCCGATGAGTTACACCAGCATTTGGGGTCTATCTTCATTAGATTGCAATGATTCTGATCGGCTCCAAATCCATCCTGCAGTGATACAGCTGGGAGCGCTGCTGCCTCACAGTGCCAAAGACCTAGGTTCGATCCTGACCACAGGTGCTGTCTGTGTGGAGTTTGCAAGCTCTTTGTGACCGCGTGGGTTTTCCTCCGGGTGCAGCGGTTTCCTCCCACGTTCCACAGTCGTGCAGGTTTGCAGGTTAATTAGCTTCTGTAAAATTGTCCTTAGGTGTGGGGATAGAACTAGCTAACGGGTGATCGCTGGTGGGTGCAGTCTCGTTTGGCCAAAGGGCCTGTTTTCATATGGAATCTATAAACTAAACTAAACAGCAGGGCAGGCGACCATACAATGTATAAACACCTACTGGCATGAGTATTATAACACAAATGGGTTTGGCCATGGAGAATTCAGATAAGGACTTTTTTTGTTCAGTTTAGTTTCGAGATATAGCGCCGAAACAGGCCCTTCAGCCCACCGAGTCCGTGCCAACATCGATCCCCAACAGACTATCCTACACAAAATAGGGACCATTTACAATTACACCAATCCAATTAACCTACATACCTGTACATCTTTGGAGTGTGGGAGGAAACCAAAGATCTCGGAGAAAACCCGCGCAGTCACGGGGAGAACGTAAAACTCCGTACAGACAGCAGCCGTGGTCGGGATCGAACCCGAGTCTCCGACACTGTAAGCGCTGTAAGGCAGCAACTCCACTGCTGCGCCACCGTGCCCGATAAATCAACTTACCGGATCCCTTGTACAGTGCATCGGGAGTCCTGCCAGAGACGCTGCCTGTAATATTAAGGAGTTCAGGGCCACTTGGCACAGGTTGATGGAGCACATGGATGAGTTTAGAAGAATGAGGGGGAACCTCATTGAAACATCCAGAGCAGTGAAGGGCTTGGTGGATGTGGAGGGGATGTATTTTCAGAATTAAAGAACGTTCTTTTAGGAAGGTGATGAGGAGGAATTTCTTGAGGGCTGTGGAGGCCAAGTCAGTGGATTTTTTTAAGGCAGAGATAGATAAATTCTTGATTAGTACTGGTGTCAGAGGTTATGGGGAGAAGACAGGAGAATGGGATTAGGAGGGAGAGATAGATCAGTCATGATTGAATGGCGGAGTAGACTTGATGAGCCGAATGGCCTAATTCTATCACTTATGATCTTATTACCTTATGATTTGGATCTCATCCTTCCCCGCACGGAGTTGATGGCCAATCTTATCTGTTCTGTGATGGTGGACTTTGAGGTGTCCCAGCCACCACATCAGCTCAAGTAGCAGCTGCTACCTGACCGAGAATGATAGAATTATACAGCACGGAAGCAGGCCATTTAACCCATCTATTCCATGCTAGCCAAGTAGCCCCATCTAAGCTATCCCTATTCCCCCATGTTTGGCCCGTATCCCTCCAAACTTTTCATTTCCATGTACATGTCCAAAATCTCTTTCAATGTGTATTATTGTATCTATCTCAACTACCCAAGATGAGGTGCGTCGCGTCTGCACCCAAGATGAGGTATTCCATACCAGGACATCCGAGCTGTCCTCATTCTTTAGGGAACGGGGGTTCCCCTCCCCCATCATAGATGAGGCCCTCACACGTATCTGTGCAAGAGGCTCCACTCTTGCTCCCTCTAGTCGAAACCCTTTCTGCTTTCCGCAGAGATCATTCCCTCCGCAACTCTCTGATCAACTTCCCCACGCAAACCACCGCTCCCCAGGTACTTTCTCCTGCAACCACAGAAGATGTAACACCTGTCCTTATACCTCCACCCACGCCTCTGTCCAAGGACCCCGACAGTCCTTTCAGGTGAGGCAGAGGTTCACTTGCGCCTCCTCCAACCTCATCCGTTATTCTTGTGTTGACTCTTATACCTCGGCGAGATCAAACATAGACTGGGCGATCGGTTCGCTGAACACCTTCTCTCAGTCTGCCTTGGCCCAGGTCCATTGTTATATGGCATCTGCCTTGCCTTGGTCCATTGTTATATGTTATATGGTTATATGGTTATCTCCTAGTTGTCAAATATTTTAACTCCCCTTCCCGTTCCCACACTGACCTTCCTGTCCTGTACTGTAAGTGACGCCCAAACGCAAATTGGAGGAACAGCAACTCATATATCGCTTGGGCACCTTGCAACCCAACGATATGAATATTGATTTCTCTAGTTTCAAATAACCGTTGCATTCCCTCTCTCTCCGTCCCTCCCCCACCCTAGTCGTCCTGCTATTTGTATACTGTTCGTATCCTTTTGTTATCACCTCCTCCACATCCAACAATTGATCATTGTGGGCTCTTTGGCCATCAGTGCAGGTTTTGATTTGTTCTGTACTTTTTATACCTCTAATTTCCCTCTCCTCTGATTCTCACTGATGAACGATCTCGACCCGAAATATCACCTATTCCTTTTCTCCAGTGATGCTGCCTGATACGCTGAGTTACTCCAGCATTTTGTGTCCATCTTGAGAGAAACATGCCATTTTGTCCAACTTGCCCAATCTGGCCAGGTTGTCCCATCGAAGATATTTCTATTTTCCTACGTTTGGCCCATATCCGTCCAAACATTTCTTATTTGTGTATCTGTCCAAACCTCTTTAAATGTTTTTATTGTATCTACCTCAACTACTTCAACTACTTCACGTGGCATGTTGACATGTTGATATACCCATTGGCCTCTGTGTGATATTGTATCTGTCTCCACTACCACTGGCACCCACCACTCTCAGTTTAAAGAAACTTGCCTCACTCATCTCCTTTAAATTTTGCACATTTCCACCCTGGGGAAAAAAGTTCAGACTATCTCCCTATCAATGCCTGCCATCATTTTATATACTTCTATCGTTTAACATTCCAGAGAATGCATTCCAAGTCTGTCCAATCTCTACCTGTAGCCAATATACTCCGAAACAGGTATCATTCAGATAATGTGATAGGAGGGAACCGCACATGCTGGTTTATACCAAAGATAGACGCAAAGAACTGGTGTAACCCAGCGGGTCAGGCAGCATATCTAGAGAAGATGGATAGGTGACGTCTCCTATCCATGTTCTCCAGAGATGCTGGCTGACCTGTTGAGTTACTCCAGCACTTTGCGTCTATCATTCAGCAAAACATAGAAACATAGGAAAATAGGCGCAGGAGTAGGCTATTCGTCCCTTCGAGCCTGCACCGCCATTCAATATGATCATGGCTCATCATCTAAAATCAGTACCCAGTTCCTGCTTTCACCCCATATCACTTGATTCCTTTAGCCCTGAGAGCTAAATCTAACCCTCTCTTGGAAACATCCAGTGAATTGGCCTCCACTGCCTTCTGTGGCAGATAATTCCACAGATTCACAACTCTCTGGGCGAAAACGTTTTTCCTCATCTCAGTCCTAAACGGCCTACCCCACTCTCCTCCGCACCCTTCCCAAAGACTCAAAATCTCCTCAACCTCCAATAATCCAGAGGCTAGACCTGTACATTTGGGGCTTCTGTGTTTGTACAGGTGCCTCATTTGGTGGTCCAAAACATTGAGAAGAGTTAGCAATGTGGCATGGAATCTCAAACTTCTCCCACGCTCATGAACAAATTAAAGTGGAGCGATGTTCATTCCATTTGCCACATGGTCTTCCAAAGGATACTTTATTGCACAGTAACTTACTTCAATTAACTCCCTGTTGTTCCTAACTGCCCTAGTATAGCTGCAACTTAGCGAATTACTGCGCATTGCATTAACATGCAAATGGTTATCCGTTTTTCATGAGTTTCTTTCGTCTACAGGATCAATAGCCATTTTATTTTACACACCAGTTTCCAAGTTCAAGAGCTCATTATTTCAGGGGCCTTTGCTCTAATTGCCCATTGGAACAAGGAGACAGCCAACAGACGATGGCACCTAGAGCGCAGTAAGTTTATCTCTGCTCTTTAAATAGTTTAGTTATTTTCTCGTAAACATTCGCACACCACAGGGAATTTATGCTGAGTCACTGAGCATTATTAAAGTGAAGTCAACGTGGATTGAAGAAACAAGGCACTACAAGGAACTGCGGATGATGGTTTACAGAAAAGGATGCATGGTCAAAGCAAATAGCGGTTAGACAGGCACACAGGTTTGAAGGGATATGGACCAAATGCTGGCAGGTGGGACAACTGTAGCTGGGACACCTTGGCCAGTGTGGGCAAGTTGGGCTGAAGGGCCTGTTTCCACACTGTTTAACTCTGACTATGACTCAAACTTCTGGTGTAACTCAGTGGGCGAGACAGCATCTCTGGAGAAAATGGATCATAAGGACATAAGGTCAGAAGGAATAGGAGTAGGATTAGGCCATTCAGCCTATTGTTTACTCTGCCATTCAATTATGGCTGATCTATCTCTCCCTCCTAACCCCATTCTCCTGCCTTCTCCACATAACCTCTGACACCCATACTAATCAAAAATCTATCTATCTCTGCCTTAAAAAATATCCGCTGACATGGCTTCCACAGCTTTCAGTGGCAAAGAATTCCACAGAGTAACCATCCTCTGACTGAAGAAATTCCTGCTCATTATCTTCCTAAAATACCGTTCTTTAATTCTGGGGCTGTGACCTCCAATCCTCGACTCTCCCACTAGTGGAAACATCCTCTCCACATCTGCTCTATCCAAGCCTTTCAATATTCTGTACGTTTCAATCAAGACCCCCCTCATTCTTCTAAACTTCAGCGAGTACAGGCCCAGTGCCAACAAACAATCATCATAGGTTAATCTACTCATTCCTGGGATCATGGGATAGGTGATGTTTTGGGTCAGAACCTTCTTTCTGACAGGGAATGAGGAAGGGTCCCATCACGAAATATCACCTACATGGACATTTTGGGCTTGGGATATTTCTTCTAACAGCATCTCCAGAGAACATGGGTAGGTGATATTTTGGGTCTTCAGGTTGGGTCAGACTTCAGTACCTTCTTGTCGATGGCAGGAGTGAAATGATAGTATGACCAGGGTGGTGTGGATCCTTGATGATCCCAGCTATGCTCCTGTAGAACCCTTTGATGGTGAGGAGGTAAGTACCCATGATGGAGCAGGCAGTGTTAACCACTTTTTGTAATCTTCTTTGTTCCTGGGCACTCGAGGTCTCAATGTGGCTATTGGCAGCTTAAACAGTTATCGGAAATTGCTCCAGGTGTAGGTGGGATAAAATGTGGACTGAGTAGGCTACATGGGCAATTTGGGTGAGTGTTGTCCTGAGGTACCAGAAGGATGAGAGCGGATCTTATAGAAACAGACTGGATGCTGGAAAAATGTTCCCGGTGTTGGGGGAGTCCCGAACCAGGGGCCACAGCTTAAGAGTAAGGGTTAGGCCATTTAGGACTGAAATTAGGAAAAACCTTTTCACCCAGAGAGTTGTGAATCTGTGGAATTCTCTGTCATAAAATGAAGTGGAGGCCAATTCACTGGATCTTTTCAAGAGAGAGTTAGATTTAGCTCTTGGGGCTAATGGAATCAAGGTATATGGGGAAAAGGCTGGAACGGATGAACAGCCATGATCATATTGAATGGCGGTGCTGGCTCAAAGGTTGAATGGCTGACTCCAGCACCTATTTTCTATGTTTCTATGTACCATCTACCTCATTGGAGACCTTTAAACTAACATGGGCAACTTTTTTCACTCAGAGGGCGGTTGGTATATGAAACGAGGTAATTGAGATATGTATTATAACAGCAGTATTATTAAAAGACATTTGGACACGGATAGGATGGGTTTTTGAGGTTTAGGGAGGCACAGTGGTGCAGTGGGTGACACAGTGGTGCAGTGGTAGAGTTGCTGCCTTGCAGCGCCAGAGACCCGGGTTGCAACTTGACTATGGGTGCTGTCTGTATGGAGTTTGTACATTTTCCCCGTGACTGCGTGGGTTTTCCCCGGGTGCTCCAGTTTCCCCTTCCACACTCTAAAAACATACGGGTTTGTAGGTTTGTAAAAACTTTTACTTGTCCTTTGCGTGCAGGATAGGGCTAGTGAAGAGGGATCGCTGATTGGCGTGGACGGTGGGCCGAAGGGACTGTTTCCACGCTGTCTCTCTAAGAATAAGGATCTCCAAGAGGAAAAGGATATGGGTCAAATGGGAGTAGCGTAGCATCTTGGTCAGCATGGATGAGTTGGGCCGAAGGGCCTGTCTGCAAGGTGTGTGACTCTATGATTTAGCTCACCTATCCTAAATAACTCCAGACATGATTAGCTGTGAAATTTGGTTTGATAGTATTCCAGTGAAGTTTTAATCCCAAAAAGGTTTGTTACAGTACCAGCTGTTATTGCAGCTGTACAGGGTCTTGGTGAGACCACACCTGGAGTATTGCGTACAGTTTTGGTCTCCTAATCTGAGGAAAGACATTCTTGCCATAGAGGGAGTGCAGAGAAGGTTCACCAGACTGATTCCTGGGATGGCACGACTTCCATATGAAGAAAGACTGGATAGACTTGGCTTGTACTCGCTGGAATTTAGAAGATTGAGGGGTGATCTCATAGAAACATAGAAACATAGAAATTAGGTGCAGGAGTAGGCCATTCAGCCCTTCGAGCCTGCACCGCCATTCAATATGATCATGGCTGATCATCCAACTCAGTATCCCGTACCTGCCTTCTCTCCATACCCTCTGATCCCCTTAGCCACAAGGGCCACATCCAACTCACTCTTAAATATAGCCAATGAACTGGCCTCAACTACCCTCTGTGGCAGAGAGTTCCAGAGACTCACCACTCTCTGTGTGAAAAAAGTCTTTCTCATCTCGGTCTTAAAGGATTTCCCAATTATCCTTAAGCTGTGACCCCTTGTCCTGGACTTCCCCAACATCGGGAACAATCTTCCTGCATCTAGCCTGTCCAACCCCTTAAGAATTTTGTAAGTTTCTATAAGATCCCCTCTCAATCTCCTAAATTCCAGAGAGTATAAACCGAGTCTATCCAGTCTTTCTTCATAAGACAGTCCTGACATCCCAGGAATCAGTCTGGTGAACCTTCTCTGCACTCCCTCTATGGCAATAATGTCCTTCCTCAGATTTGGAGACCAAAACTGTACGCAATACTCCAGGTGTGGTCTCACCAAGACCCTGTACAACTGAAGTAGAACCTCCCTGCTCCTGTACTCAAATCCTTTTGCTATGAAAGCTAACATACCATTCGCTTTTTTCACTGCCTGCTGCACCTGCATGCCTACTTTCAATGACTGGTGTACCATGACACCCAGGTCTCGCTGCATCTCCCCTTTTCCTAATCGGTCACCATTTAAATAATAGTCTGCTTTCCTGTTTTTGCCACCAAAGTGGATAACCTCACATTTATCCACATTATACTGCATCTGCCAAACATTTGCCCACTCACCCAGCCTATCCAAGTCACCTTGCAGTCTCCTAGCATCCTCCTCACAGCGAACACTGCCCCCCAGCTTAGTGTCATCCGCAAACTTGGAGATATTGCCTTCAATTCCCTCATCCAGATCATTAATATATATTGTAAACAAGCTGGGGTCCCAGCACTGAGCCCTGCGGTACCCCACTAGTTACTGCCTGCCATTGTGAAAAGGACCCGTTTACTCCTACTCTTTGCTTCCTGTTTGCTAGCCAGTTCTCTATCCACATCAATACTGAACCCCTAATACCGTATGCTTTAAGTTTGTATACTAATCTCTTATGTGGGACCTTGTCGAAAGCCTTCTGGAAGTCCAGATATACCACATCCACTGGTTCTCCCTTATCCATGCTACTAGTTACATCCTCGAAAAATTCCACAAGATTCGTCAGACATGATTTACCTTTTGTAAATCCATGCTGACTTTGTCCAATGATTTCACCACTTTCCAAATGTGCTGCTATCCCATCTTTTAATAACTGACTCTAGCAGTTTTTCCCCACTACCGATGTTAGACTAACTGGTCTGTAATTCCCCTTTTCTCTCTCCCTCCCTTCTTAAAAAGAGGGGTTACATTTGCTACCCGCCAATCCTCAGGAACTACTCCAGAATCTAAAGAGTTTTGAAAGATTATCACTAATGCATCCACTATTTCCTGAGCTACTTCCTTAAGTACTCTGGATGCAGCCTATCTGGCCCTGGGGATTTATCGGCCTTTATCTATTCAATTTACCCAACACCACTTCCCGACTGACCTGGATTTCACTCAATTCCTCCTTTGACCCACAGTCCCCTGCTATTTCCGGCAGATTTTTATGTCTTCCTTAGTGAAGACGGAACCAAAGTAGTTATTCAATTGGTCCGCCATATCCTTGTTCCCCATGATCAACTCACCTGTTTCTGACTGCAAGGGACCTACATTTGTTTTAACTAACCTCTTTCTCTTCACATATCTATAAAAACTTTTGCAGTCAGTTTTTATGTTCCCTGCCAGTTTTCTTTCATAATCTATTTTTCCTTTCCTAATTAAGCCCTTTGTCCTCCTCTGCTGGTCTCTGAATTTCTCCCAGTCCTCTGGTATGCTGCTTTTTCTGGCTACTATGTACGCATCATCCTTTGCTTTGATACTATCCCTGATTTCCCTTGTTATCCACGGATGCACTACCTTCCCCGATTTATTCCTTTTGCCAAACTGGGATGAACAATTTTTGTAGTTCATCCATGCAGTCTTTAAATGTCTTCCATTGTATATCCACCGTCAACCCTTTTAGAATTAATTGCCAGTCAATCTTGGCCAATTCTCGTCTCATACCCTCAAAGTTACCTTTCTTTAAGTTCAGAACCATTGTTTCTGAATTAACAATGTCACTCTCCAAGCTAATGAAGAACTCACCATATTATGGTCACTCTTGCCCAAGGGGGCACGTACAACAAGACGGCTAATTACCCCGTCCTCATTACTCAAAACCCAGTCTAAAATAGCCTGCTCTCTCGTTGGTTCCTCTACATGTTGATTTAGATAACTATCCCGCATACATTCCAAAAAATCCTCTTCCTCAGCACCCCTGCCAATTTGATTAACCCAATCTATATGTAGATTGAAGTCACCCATTATAACTGTTTTGCCTTTGTCGCACGCATTTCTAATTTCCTGTTTGATACCATCCCCAACTTCTCTGCTACTGTTAGGTGGCCTGTACACAACACCCACCAGCGTTTTCTGCCCCTTAGTGTTTTGTAGCTCTACCCATACCGATTCCACATCCTCCAAGCTAATATCCTTCCTTTCCATTGCTTTAATCTCCTCTCTAACCAGCAACGCTACCCCACCTCCTTTTCCTTTCTCTCTATCCCTCCTGAATATTGAATATCCCTGGATGTTCAGCTCCCAGCCTACGTCAACCTGGAGCCATGTCTCCGTGATCCCAACTATATCAATAATCATTAATATCTATCTGCACGTTCAACTCGTCCACCTTATTACGAATACTCCTTGCATTGAGACACAAAGCCTTCAGGCTTGTCTTTACAACGCATTTTACCCCTTATACAATTTTGCTGAAAAGTGGCCCTTTTTGATTTTTGCCCTGGTTTTGTCTGCCTGCCACTTTTACCTTTCACCTGCTACCTAATGCTTCTACCCTCATTTTACACCCTCCTGCCTCTCTGCTCTTGTACCCATCCCCCTGCCACATTAGTTTAAATCCTCCCCGACAGCACTAGCAAACACTCCCCCAAGAACATTGGTTCCATTCCATTCCAGGTGCAAACCGTCCTGTTTGTACCGGTCCCACCTCCCCCAGAACTGGTCCCAGTGCCCTAAAAATTTGAATCCCTCCCCCTTGCACCACTTTTCAAGCACGTATTCATTGCATTATCCTCCTATTTCTACTCTGACTGGCCCGTGGTACTGGTAGTAATCCGGAGAAAATCTCATAGAGACTTACAAATTTCTTAAGGGGTTGGACAGGCTAGATGCAGGAAGATTTTTCCCGATGTTGGGGAAGTCCAGGTCAAGGGGTCACAGTTTAAGGATAAGGGGGAAGTCTTTTAGGACCGAGATGAGAAACACATTTTTCACGCGGAGAGTGGTGGAATTCTCTGCCACAGAAGGTAGTTGAGCCATTTCATTTTCTCTAGGGTCAAGGGGTCACAGTTTAAGGATAAGGGGAAATATTTTAGAAACGAGATGAGAAAAACAAATTTCACACAGAGAGTGGTGAATCTGTGGAATTCTCTGCCACAGAAGTAGTTGAGGTCAGTTTCGTTGGCCATATTTAAGAGGGAGTTGGATGTGGCCCTTGTGGCTGAAGGGATCAGGGGGTATGGAGAGAAGGCAGGTACAGGATACTGAGTTGGATGATCAGCCATGATCATATTGAATGGCGGTGTAGTCTCGAAGGGCCGAATGGCCTGCTCCTGCACCTAATTTCTATGTTTCTATGTTTCTATGTTTCTATTGTTGTTGCACTGGATTCCAAAGGTATTTGCAGGTTTTGGAATGTGTGCCAAGGAAAGGTTGATTTTCTGTGTCTGATGCTGCTATTGATTGGAACTAGTAGTGATATCCTTCACTGCAATAAAGGGGTCAAGGGAAGAGCGTTCACGTCGCGGCCCTGTTTCCACCCAGTCTTTCCACCACCACGCACAGGAAGCACGAGAAGCGACAAGACAGACACCATTGTGCGCAGATGCCGAGAAGTGTGTTCAGCTCTGGCTGAACAACTTCTAACCTTGTGTGTCGACTCAAGAAGAAGAAGAAGACTGCAATAAAAACACCAAGTTATGAAAAGGGAATATTGAGACAAATGTAAGGAACAGCATCCCACTCTTAAGAAACATTGTACATCCATAGACGTAGCTCATAGGACAGTGTTCTTACTAGATAATCTAAAAGTCATTGGTTCAAGTCCCACAATGTTTGCTTAAGTACCAATATTTATGCTGATATTCAGTACAAGACTCGCAGAAGCTGCAGCGTTGGAGATACTGATTTTTCATTTGTTTTCTAAATTAACTACTCACTAGATTGTCACACTGGTCAACCTGAGGAGTACCTTCAGCAACAGACTGGTTCCAGCAAGATGCAGGACAGAACGCCACAGGAGATCCTACTTCCCCGTGGCTATCAAACTGTACAACCCCTCCCCCTTCTGTCATGGGGTAGACAGAGACTGACCCCCCCCCCCGCCCGCCCCCCCACACACACAATCTTTGCACATCCCCAATCCTTTCCACTCATCACTTTAATCTCATGTTTCATGTGTTTTGTGTTTTTGTGTGTTTTATGACTGCTGGCAGATCAATTTCCTTCCTGGGATAAATAAAGTTGTATTGTATCATATCATTTGGTATTGTTACATAGAATATAGAACATAGAACAATCCAGCAGCAGAACAGGCCCTTTGGCCCTCACAAATATCAAATCATTGGCCTCCACAGCCTATGATGGCAATGAATTCCAAAGATTCACCACTCTCTGACAAAATAAATTCCTCCTCATCTCCTTATTAAAGGTACGTCCTTTTATTCTCAGGCTGTGCCCTTTGCCTCTAAACTCTCCCACTAGTGGATACAACCTCTCTGCATCCACTTTATCCAGCCCTTTCACGATTCCGTAATAATGAAATACTAATCTATCTTTCCCTCTCAACCCCATTCTCCTGACCTCTCCTCATAACCTTTGACACCTTTCTGATCAAGTTTGTTGTCATCATAATCATTATAATCATAATCATAATCGTCATTTATTAGCCAAGTATGTTTTGCAACATACGAGGAATTTGATTTGAGATAGTCATACCAAAAAAGCAACAAGCCACACAACTACTTAATATTTGACATAAATATCCACCACAAGGGCTCCTCCTCATTCCCCACTGTGACGGAAGGAAATTAAGTCTAATCTTCTTCCCTCTTTATTCTCCCGCAGTCGGAGTTGAACCATCCGCAGTCGGGGTGATCGAAGCTCCCGCAGCCGACGATCGAAGCTCACGCGTCGGGGCGGTCGAAGCTCCTGCGGCTTGCAGCTCACGGAGTCGGTCTCTAACAAAGGGACCGCGATCGCCACAATGTTAAAGTCTGCAGGCTCCCGCCATTGGAGCTCCTGTCGATCCCTGACAAAGGGATTGCAGGCTCCATGATGGCAAGTCCTGCAGGCCCCCGCGGTTGGAGCTCCGAGGTCAATCCCCAGCAAAGGGGCCGCTGGCCCCACGATGTTAGGCCGCAGTGCGGATGGAGATACGACACGGAAAAGTCGCATCTCCACCCAGGAAAGAGATTTTTAAAAGTTCTCCCCCCCCCCCACCATATAATACAAAACTGAAAGTACACTAAAACATACATTTTACAACAAACTAAAAACAGCAAAGAAGGAAAAAGACGAGATTGACCGTTGGCGAGGCAGCTATCATCGGCGCCATTTGGTTATATCTGAAATAAAACCAACTGCAGGAACATCAAAGAAAAATCACAGTCATACAGCACAGAAACAGGCCCTTCAGCCCATTTCAATCATGCCAACCATCAGGTGCCCCATTTATGCTTGTCTCATTTACCCACGTTTGGCTCATACCCCTCAAAACCTTTTCTATCCATGTACCTGTCCAAATGTCTTTTAAATGTTGTTAGCTCAAATACTTCCTCTGGCAGATCGTTCCATATATGCACAACCCTCTTTGTGAAAAAATTGCCCTTCAGCCTCTCATTAAATCTTTGCTCTCCCATCTTAAACATTAGTAAATAAAGTTTTATCGTATCGTTAATTCACCTACCTGGGAAAAAGACTCCGTACAAACGTCCTATCTATTCATAGTGTGGTGGTCATGGAGTCCCACAGCATAGAAACAGGCCCTTCCGCCCAGCTTACCAAGGTGCCTCATGCACACTAGACCCGACCTGCCTACGTTTGGCCGATATCCCTTGTAAACCTTTCCAGGTATCACTGTACCTGTCCAATATTCCCCTCATGATTTTAAACATCCCTATAAGATCACCCATCAACCTTCTACATTACAAGGAATGAATTCCTAGCCTGCCCAACCTTTCCCTTTAACTCTGTCCCTCAAATCCTGTAAATTATAAGATAAGATTCGTCTTCAAGGACAAACACGAGCTTTTTGTCAGAATATGGTCTCCATTTATTGATTATCTGAAGGGGCAAACTGGTTCGGCACGAGAACCTGACTGAAACCCGAATTAAGGATTAGATGAAGAGTTACATTTTATAATTTACGAACATATCTCCAATGATGTATTATTAGTTAATTATTCCATTCTTTTTTATTATGCCTTCTTGTTTTTTTTTGTTTTTTCTCTCTCTCTCTCTCTCTCTATTATTTTCTATCTATATAAAAAAAAAAAATATATAGTAGAACTATTAAATAATTGATAATATTGACAATATTAATAATGTATGACTACCACAAACAAAATGTTTTTATTATGTACTTGCTTCTAATAAAAAAAAATATATAAAACAAAAAAAAAAATCCTGTCGATTATAGAGTCATTGTGATACAGTGTGGAAACAAGCCCTTCGGCCGAACTCATCCACACCGGCCACCAATGTCCCAGCTACACTAGTCCCACCTGCCTGCGCTTGGCCCATATCCCTCCAAACATGTCCTATCAATGTACCTGTCCAACTGTTTCTTAAATGATGGGATAGTCCCTGCCTCAACTACCTCCTCTGGCAGCTTGTTCCATACACCCACCACCCTCTGGGTGAAGAAATTACCCCTCAGATTCCTATTAAATCTTTTCACCTTCCTTGTAAATCTTCTCTGCACTCATACCAGCTTCATGGAACTACAATACGCTGGGAAGCAGCGTGACCAAACCATAATACTCCATGTGTGTAGGTAGGAACTGAAGATACCGTTTTACACCGAAGATGGACACAAAATGCTGGCGTAACTCAGCGTGTCAACCAACATCTCTGGAGAAAAGGAATAGGTGACATTTTGGGTCTGGATCCTTCTTCGGACTACTCCACGTGTAGCCTCATCAGCGTACTGTACAACTATAACGTGATGTCCAACATCTACACGGAACTATCTGACTGATGAAGGGCAATGTGCCAAAAGCCTTCTTCACCACCCGATAAGTTCATGTGATAGGAGCAGAATTAGGCCATTCGGCCCATCAGGTCTACTCCACCATTCAATCATGGCCGATCTATCTTTCCCTCTCAACCCCATTCTCCTGCCTTCTCCCCATGACCCCCCCTGACTCTACCTACTGTGGTATCAACAACGCAGTCCAGGTTATATTACAGGAAGACACTGCTGCCGTTTTGCGGCATTTAAAAAAATGTAATGTCACTGCAAAACAGGCATTGATTTTTCTAAGAATTTTCAGAGCCTTGAAAATTGGGATTCTGTATGGAGCACTTTTTTTCCTTATTCTCTGCGATTTCTTTCACAAATTATCTTAATTTAATTCGGAGAATGGTGTTCCAGTGAAACAATTCATTCTTCAGTCAGCTGCTTGATTTGACGAACTGCAATGGGCCCTTGTTTCCCACATCTTGCATCTCACTGACTACAAGAGAACTACTTAACACCGCCATTAGATTTTCAAATGGTCTGGCTTTATAGGCATTTTAGCTTCAATTTGTGGACTGTGAAAGGACATTTGAAAGAATAGAAATAATTTCAGTGACTTAATTGAAGATTACAAAGTATGGAACGAGGAAAGAATTAGACCAATGGTTCATCGGGTGGACCATCCACCCGATGAACCATTTACAATTAGCACTATCGTAGGCTCAATGTGGGGAAAACTTTCAAGTGTGGTGAATTAATGTGGTTAAAAATCTGCAAGAATAGCTATTTTGTTCCCCAGAGATTAATAACTATTAAGTTCCAGTGCACAAATTCAAGTTTGTAATTTATATTGTTTGATCCCTAATGGATATCATCATTGGTTATACACCTCAACAATGCCAAATGGAGGGAGCAATTATGGAGTCTTACCTAATGACCTGAATCTTGTCAGTTGTGGCAACTGAATCATCCTACCACAACCAGAGGGCAGTGCTGAACTACTAACTACCGCTTTGGTGACCCTCGGACTCTCCTTGATCGGACTTTGCTGGCTTTACCTTGCACTAAACGTTATCCCCTCATCATGTATCTGTACGCTGTAACTGGCTCGATTTTAATCATGTATTGTCTTTCTGATGGCTGGATAGCACGCAACAAAAGCTTTTCACTGTACCTCGGTACACGTGACAATAAACTAAACAAAACTAAACTAAACTAAAACTAATCTGCACAAGTCATTCAGTGAGATTTTTTTTTTTTACCAGTCCTGAACCAAGAGGCTTAGAGTCATACAGCATGGTAAGAGGCACTTTGGGCCAACCTACCCTTACCAACACAATAAAAATCGTGAGATCAGCAGATTGGTCTTCTCACCTGTCAGTCATTAAGGTAACGCCCCTTCCGGGGGCGAGGAGAATAAAACCCCAGAGGCCGGGTGTGAGTCCAGAAGTCAGGTGTGAGTGAGAGTCGGGTCCAGAAGCCGTGAGTGAGTCGGGTCCAGAAATCATGAGTGAGTGAACGGTGGCTCCAGATGCCGTGATTGAGTGAGCTGTGAGTCCAGAAGCCATGAGTGAGTGAACTGTGGCTCCAGAAGCCGTGAGTGAGTGAACTGTGGTTCCAGAAGCCGTGAGTGAGTGAACTGTGGGCCCAGAAGCCGTGAGTGAGTGAACTGTGAGTCCAGAAGCCGCCCGGTGCATGGAGGCGGCCCAATTGCTGCAAACCCGAGATCCTGGGGAAGTGAGGAGTGAGAGTGTGGGGATAGAGGTAGACGGGCGCTGGCAGGACCGAGCGCTAGCGGGCCTGAGCACTGGTAGGGCTCACCACGCCTGCCCAAACACTCCCATCCCCCTCCCCTCGTACACACCTCCCCCCCCAGTGGCAGGCCACGAAAGTGCTTCCCCCAACGCCCCCAACCGGCCCCTGCCTGAAGCCGTCCCTCTCCACCGGCTACAGAACGCTCCCTCCGGCTCCCAACTGAACCCTCTCCTTCCCCACCTCCAGGACTAGGCCAAGAATCAATACGGCCCACAATATCCATACTTGCCCTCTGGAAACCAGTCCCTTCAGCCCACAACATCCATACGAGCCCTCCAGAAAGGCCCCCCCTCCTGAAGCCATCCCCCTCCCTGGCTGCAGGACTCTCCCCCCACCTGCCCCCGACAGCCCCCGCCTGAAGCCGACCCCCTCCCCTGGCTGCAGGACTCTCCCCCCACCTGCCCCCGACAGCCCCCGCCTGAAGCCGACCCCCTCCCCGGCTGCAGAGCGCAATAAGAGACGCAACAAGGAAGAATGGACTGAATAAATCTCCTCTTTGATGTTTAAATTGTTGTTAATTTTAATTTGAAGTTATTCACATTTTAAGCTTTAATAAATCGCTTTCCACTTGCCGTGCCCGTCAGCTGCATTTGCACAGTAATACTGCGGAACCCAATGGGAGGGAATGGCTGCGCCGCCGGAGAGCCGCTAAGATTGGATGGGGGGGGGGGGTTTGAGGGGAGGAGGGGGGGGAATCAGGGGCGTCACAACAGGAACCCGCCAGCCGCACCTGCTCAGTTGGGGACTATGCTTGAGTGGTTGAATATTAGAATTGGTGGAGAGGTGGAATATTGCGTTGGGGGACCAGCCCTCCCATGTGAGAATGGGATCCAATGGGTCCCACTTAGTCTAATGTTTCTTAAAGTTGTCTCAACTACATCCTTTGGCAGCTCATTCCATACACGTACCATCCTTTGTGTGAAAAATCTACCCCTCAGGTTCCAATGACCTTTCCACCCTCACCTTAACTCTATGTCCTGTGGTCCTCAATTCCCCTACTCTAGGCAACCCGATCTATTCTTTGGAAGTGGGTTCAAAGCCCACTACAGCTTCTGTTTAATTAAATCCACTTCCAAGAGAAGGTCATTACTGACCAGGCAAAGCAAATTATTTAGGAGTGAGCAATTGTTTTCTCTTTTGGAGTGTTGTGGTGTTTTTGGAGTGTCCCCCCAATACAGGAAGGATGTGGAGGCTTTGGAGTGGGGTGCAGATATGTTTTGCCAGAATCCTCTCTGAATTAGAGGATATTACCTTTATGGAGAGGTTGGACAAGTTTAGATTGTTTTCTCTGGTGCGCCGGAGGCTGAGGGGAGAGCTGATCGATGTATATAAGATTATGAGAGGCATTGCTAGATTAGACACAGAACCTTTTTCCCAGGGTAAAAATGTCAAAGACTTGAGGGGAGAGGGGCACAAGAGGGGAGTCAACAAAATAGAGAGAGTACAGAGGAGATTTACTAGAATGTTGCCTGGGTTTCAGCACCTGAGTTACAGAGAAAGGTTGAACAAGAGAGGTCTTTATTCTTTGGAGCGCAGAAGGTTAAGGGGGGACTTGATAGAGGTATTTAAAATGATGAAAGGGATAGACAGAGTTGACGTGGATAAGCTTTTCCCATTGAGGGTAGGGAAGATTCAAACAAGAGGGCATAGAAACATAGAAACATAGAAATTAGGTGCAGGAGTAGGCCATTCAGCCCTTCGAGCCTGCACCGCCATTCAATATGATCATGGCTGATCATCCAACTCAGTATCCCGTACCTGCCTTCTCTCCATACCCTCTGATCCCCTTAGCCACAAGGGCCACATCCAACTCACTCTTAAATATAGCCAATGAACTGGCCTCAACTACCCTCTGTGGCAGAGAATTCCACAGATTCACCACTCTCTGTGTGAAAAACGATTTTCTCATCTCGGTCCTAAAAGACTTCCCCCTTATTCTTAAACTGTGACCCCTTGTCCTGGACTTCCCCAACATCGGGAACAATCTTCCTGCATCTAGCCTGTCCAACCCCTTAAGAATTTTGTAAGTCTCTATGAGATCACCCCTCATGATTTGAGAATTAAGGGACAAACGTTTAGGAGTAACGTGAGGGGGAACTTCTTTACTCAGAGAGTGGTAGCTGTGTGGAATGAGCTTCCAGTGGAAGTGGTGGAGGCAGGATCGATTTTATCATTTAAAAATAAATTGGGTAGGTATATGGACGGGACGGGAATGGAGGGTTATGGTCTGAGTGCTGGTAGATGGGACTAGGTGAGAGTAAGTGTTCGGCACGGACTAGAAGGGCCGAGATGGCCTGTTTCCGTGCTGTATATGTTATATGGTTATATGGTTAAGTTTAAGAAGATCTCTCGGGGGTCATAGTGGTGCAGCGGTAGAGCTACTGCCTCACAGCGCCAGAGACCCGGGTTCGATCCTAATTGTGTGTGCTGTCTGTACGCTCCAAAGACATACAAGCTTATTGGCTTCAATCCCCAGGCAATTGGCGCTAGTGTAACGGGGATCGCTGCTCAGTGCGGACTCGGTGGGCCAAAGAGCCTGTTTACACGCTGTATCTCTAAACCCAAAAAGGTGATTATGGAGGTGGGCACACCCTTGCTCACGGTTGCTTTAGATTTAAGGTTTGAAGATGTGACCATTCAATGCCTGAACTTTGCCTTCTATAGGCAGTGGGTTCAACTGGAGGCACCAATGTTAGGCTGGATTGGGCCCATGCTAACACTGGGTTTTCTAGTTAGTCATCCTTATAAAGAATTATTGATTTTTTGGGGATCCAATGCGCAAGGTAAAGCTTTCAGCACATTAAAACGAAAATAGATATGATTAAACCAATCCATTAAGTGAAATCATGACCACAAGCATTTAAAGCCTTGTTACAAAACCCAAGGGCTATGACTGGATATTTTTGCCCCTCATTTGAGTCAAAGGTTGGGTAGAGCTTTGAATCACATCAGTGCACTTAAACCAAATGCAGCCAGACAATATTTCTAGCCTGTGATATGACTGCTATAACAATATCCTGAAGAAGGGTGTAGGAAGGAACTGCAGATGCTGGTTTGAACCGAAGATAAACACAAAATGCTTCAGTAACAGCGGGTCAGGCAGCATTTCTGGAGAGAAAGAATGGATGAGGTTTCGGGTCCCTTCTTCAGACTGATCTTTTCGACTCGAAACATCACCTATCCATGTTCTCCGTGGATGGTGCCTAACCACTGAAATACTCCTGCATTTTGTGTAATTTTGTGTATTATCCAGCAGCTACAGTTCCCTGTTTCTATGTTTCAACAATATTGAACATTTGGATATCTCCCTCATAGGTTTAGGTTTAGTTTTAGTCAAAGTGTCATATAGTCAGAGAGTGATACAGTGTGGAAACAGGCCCTTCGGCTCAACTTGTCCATACCGGCCAACAATGTCCCAGCTACACTAGTCCCACCTGCCCGTGTTTGGCCCATATCCCTACCAATGTACCTGTCTAACTGTTTCTTAAACGATGGGATGATCCCAGCCTCAACTACCTCCTCTGGCAGCTTGCTCCACAAAACCCACCACCCTTTGTGTGAAAAAGTTACCCCTCAGATTCCTATTAAATCTTTTCCCCATCACCATGAAACTAATGTCCTCTAGTGGAGATACCGTGTGAAATCAGGCCTTACGGCCCACCGAGTCCTCGCTAACTAGCGATCCCTGTACACAGGCACTATCCTGCATACTAGGGACAATTTACAATTTTTACTGAAGCTAATTAACCTACAAACGTGCACAAATTCGTAATGTGGGGGGAAACCGAGCACCCAGGGCAAACCCACGCAGGTCACGGGGGGAACGTACAAACTTCGTACAGACGGCACCAGTAGTCACGATCTAACCCGGGTTTCTGGCGCTGCAAGGTAACAACTCTATTGCTACCCCACTGTGCTGCCCTTTTTATTGGTATTTTTATTAAAACATTTTCAGTCAAACTCAAGTTTACTTCAGCATCCCTTTTTCATATCAGGTCAGGGATGGCAATGATTTGAAAATGCGTTTTTGTATTATGAACCAACCCTAGACGTGTGATTAGTGACACATTATTTTGTATTCCAACTTTCAGGGGTCATGCATGGAGAATGCATGTACTGAAGGTTTCATGCAGAAGGGTCATAAGTCATAAGGTCATAAGTGATACGAGTAGAATTAGGCCATTCGACCCATTAAGTCTACTCCGCCATTCAATCATGGCTAATCTATCTCTCCCTCCTAACCCCATTCTACTCCTATCACATATGACATTAAATATTTGGTGCAGAAACATTTTATAATACAACATAGCAGTTTTGGTCAGGATTGGCTGGACCTTCTGCATATAAATGCAAATATTTATTTCCATTGAAATGTGAAATGAAACATTTGGGTCGCAATCCCCTTGTCCATCAACCTTTTTTTAGATTTAGAGATTTAGAGATTTAGAGATACAGCGCGGAAACAGGCCCATGGGCCCACCGAGCCCACGCCGACCAGTGATTCCCCCACACTAACACTACCCAACACACACTAGGGACAATTTACAACTATATCGAGCCAATTAACCAACAAACTTGGACGTCTTTGGAGTGTGAGAGGAAACTGAAGATCTCGGAGAAAGCCCACATGGTCACGTGGAGAATGAACTCCATACAGACAAGCACCCGTAGCCAGGATCGAACCCGGGTCTGGCACTGTAAGGCAGCAACTCTACCCCTGTGCCACCGTGCTGCCCCAAAACATACCCTGTATCTAATTGATGAATTAAAACGTGCACAATTAACCAAATTGTCATTTTGTTGAGCATAATCCAGTCCATCTCCTTTAGTTAGAGTCATAGAGTCATACAGTGTGGAAACAGGCCCTTCGGCCCAACTTGGTCATGTTGACCAACATGCCCCACCTATACTAGTCCCACCTGCCCATATCCCTCTAAAGCTATCCTGTCATGTACCTGTGCAAATGTTTTCTAAATGTTGTGATAGTACCTGCCTCAACTACCTCTTCCGGCTGCTCGTTCCATACTCCTACCACCCTTGGTGTAAAAAAAGTTGCCCCTCAGGTTCAAATTAAATATTTCTCACCCTCAGGAACTTGCATTCCCAATGCAATTTTTTTTTTTTTTTATATCTTTATTTATTAGCGGTACTGTCAGTTACATCAGTGTACAACCCTTGTAGTGTATTACAGTCATTATACCCCTTAATTTAAATTTTTTATTTTAAGGCTTTAGAAAAGAGAGAATAGAGAGACAAATAGCAGCATAGTAGAAAAGTGAAAAAGAGATGTGCAAGTGCAAAAGCATGACAGAGGGAAAGGAAACCCTTGAAGAGTTAGAAACGGGAATTAAGAGATATTAAGAGAATTGGAGAGGAAAAAAAGAAAAAAGAAAAAGGAAGAAATAGAGAAAGAAAGAAGAAAAGCCAGTTACTTTATTATAAACATCTCGCAAAAGGAATCTACCAACTCGACAGTTTTTCTTCCCCCTTTACCAAGACCCGACACCGGTACTTTTTTGAGGTATTCTTGCACCTTATCCTTGTAATAGATTTATAAATGCAGACCTCGTCTTATAGAAACAGTCTGATTTTCCTGCTGGTCGGAGTCTCATATCTTCCAAGTGTAGTGTTTCGAACATAGTTGAGATCCGCATATTGACTGTTGGTACCGGAGAATTTTTCCAGAATTTTAAGATGAGCTTTTTTCCAGTTATTGAGCCATATTCAAGTAGAGTCTTTTGAAACACATTTAATTCGGGGCAACCTTCCGATATCTCGAAGATTATCCAGTCTGCTTCCGGGGTCAGTTTTATTTTAAATATTTTTGTGAAAATTTCAAAAATCTCAGTCCAAAATGTTTGAATTTTTGTACAAAAGACAAATGAGTGTGCTATATTAGCTTCTTGACATTGACATTTATCACATATAGGTGAGACGTTTACTTATTTTAGTTTTTGAATAGTATAATCTGTGTAGGATTTTAAATTGTTTTAAGGTGTGTCTTACATTAATTGAACATTTATGCACATTTAATAAATATTCTTCCCACCTTTCTTTGGGAATTTTTATACTTAATTATTTTTCCCAGTCTCTCCTGATACCATCTGTTGTTGGTATTTCTGCATTTAGAATAATATTATATACATATGATATTAGGTTTGCTGATTCTGCCTTTGTATTCACTACCTCTTCCAGTAAATATGGAAACATATTGTGATAATCTTGTGCGTATTTTTTCAGATAATCACAGATTTGGAAATATTTAAAATACTGATTGTTTCCCAAATTGTATTTTAGTTGTATTTGTTGAAATGATAATAGTTTTCCTGATTCATACACATCTCTGAAGATTTTAATTCCAGCTCTTTCCCATTGTATAAATGCTTTATCTATAGTTGAAGGTTTAAATGAGGGGTTTTTACCGATAGGAGATAAGAGAGATAAATTTCTTAATTTTAAATTGTGTTTTTATTTGTTTCCAAATTCTGATTGTACTGTATATAATTGGATTATTGTTGTAATTTATATTATTCATCGATATTGGAGAGAGAAGGATTGCTCAAATATTATAAGGAGAGCAATCCTCTCTCTCCATAATCGTCCAATCCGATTGTTGGGGAGAGTTATCCAGCAATTGGATCATGTTTCTGATATTTACAGACCAGTAGTAATACATAAAGTTGGGGAGTGCTAATCCCCCTACTACTTTGGGTTTATTCAGATGAGCTCTTTGTATTCTGTGGGATTTATAATCCCAAATAAAATTTGTGATATCTGAGTCCAGTTTTTTAAAAAACTTTTTGGATAAATATATTGGGATAGATTGGAACAGGTATAAAATTTGTGGTAGAAAATTCATTTTTATGGCATTTATTCTGCCTATTAAGGACATCGGAAGCGTTTTCCAAAATGTAATCAAGTTACCTAGTTTCTTAAGTAGAGGGTTATAATTTTCATCAAACATATCTTGATATCTTCTAGTGATTTCGATGCCCGAGTATTTAATTTTTTCCGTAGCTATTTTGAAAGGAAATTGTAAAAGATGCGTAGAGTCTTTCGGTTTTATTGACATGATTTCACTTTTATTCCAAATTTATTCAATATCCTGAAAATGATCCGAAGTCCTCTATTAATTTTAAAATATTTGGTATAGTAATATGAGGTTTTGTGATGTACAATAGTATGTCATCAGCGTATAGTGATATTTTATTATTGGAATATTTTGTTTTATATCCATGGATATTTGGAAGAGTTCTGATTCTTTCCGCTAGGGGTTCAATTATGAGGGCAAATAACAATGGTGATAATGAACATCCTTGTCTGTTTCCCTTTGACAAATGAAATTTCGTAGATAAATTATTGTTCGTTAATATTCTGCCCGTTGACTTATTATATAGTAATTTAATCCATAGAATAAAATTCTCTCCCAGTTGAAATTCTTGCAATACCCTGAACATATAATCCCATTCGACCTGATTGAATGCTTTCTCTGCATCCAACGATATGATTGATAGTTTTTGATCTTCAGTTTGGTGTGAATGCATTATATTGAACAGATGTCTCAAATTATTAAATGATTGTCTCTTAGGGATAAACCCCGTTTGATCCGGATGTATTAATTTACTAGCATATTTACTTAGTCTTCCAGCTAGTATTTTCGCTAATATTTTTTGATCTGTATTTAGCAACGCAATAGCTCTATATGATCCAGGTTCTTCCACATCTTTATCTTTCTTAGGTATTAGTGTGATCGTGGATTCTGCTAGTGTTTCAGGTAGCATTTGTGCTTTGAAGGCATAAGTATACATTTTCAGTAGGCGGGGGGGTAAATATGTCATTAAAACTTTTATAGAATTCGTTACTAAATCCGTTGGGACCTGGTGTTTTTCCATTTTTTAATGAGATTATTGTTTCTTCTATTTCCTTATTTGAGACTTGTGCTCCCAGTTCCTCTTGTTCCTGCAACTCTAATTTAGGAAGGTTACAATTATACAAGAACTTTGTTGGTGTCCATTATCGTTTTAGATGTATACAGATTCTCGTAAAATTGTGCAAATCTTTTATTAATATCACTCGACAAGGTCAATATTTCCACTTTGTCTGATTTAATCTTTAAAATTGTGTGATCCTTTTCTCGTTTTTTTAACTGATGTGCCAAAAGTTTATGGGGCTTATCCCCAAATTCAAAGGGTTCCTGTCTTGTAATTTGTAATAATATTATGATTTTCTCTGATAATAATTTATTTAATTTGAATTTCAGTATTATTATTCTATTATGTTTATCCGTAGTGGGGTCTTTAGCGTTTTCTATGTCCAGTTGTCTAATTTGTTCTTCTAGTTGTCTTTGTTCATTCTTATTTTTCTTATTTTGAAAAGCTTGATATGAAATTATCACACCTCGAATAAATGCTTTAAAAGATTCCCATAATAATGTAGGTGATATGTCTGTCGTGTCACTTATGTCGAAGGAAAGGTCCATTTGCTCTTTTAAATATGTACTCCCTTGCGGGTCTTTTAAAATTTGTGGATTGTACCTCCAAAACGGTTTGATCTTAGTCATTCCTTCCATTTAAAACAAAAAGTGATCTGAGATCGTATTTGTGTGGTATTTTGGTTTAGAAGTGTGGGGTATTAGTTTTGTATCCACCAAAAAATAATCTATTCGTGAATATGTCTTGTGTACCATAGAATAGAATGAGTAATCCCTGCCGGTCGGATTTGCATTCCTCCAGACATCTGTTATGTTTGTGTTTTTTATGTATGTGTTTAGAAGTTCGCTAGTTTTGGATTTCGTAATACCTCTTTGTTTTTGATGGATTTATCTAAGTAAGTGCAAATTATATTGTTCGGGATTACCATTGACCCTGTTTATTTTTCGAAATTGAAGATTACTGGAATTTAGTACGGCGTGAAATCACAGAGCTTTGAAATCTTCACGTAGTCACGCACATGACTCCGAAGTAAAATAGTAAGATTAAATGAGAACTAACCAGTGTGAAGTTTGATCTTTATTTTATGAGGAGTTACGATGAGGGATTATGTGCCTTCCGCTCCCGACCCTCATAATCGCAGAGGTCATCTGGTAGTTCTAGTCTTCTGAGTCTTACTATATCACTTCGACTGTAGTTACTGTGATTTCACACCGCTGCTTTGAAGTACGACGCGCAGGCGCTCTGGCGGGGCTTCTTCACGTAATCCCCCATCGTAACACCTCATAAAATAAAGATCAAACTTCAAACTGGTAAGTTCTCATTTAATCTTACTATTTTGGATGATTAGCCATGATCACAGTGAATGGCGGTGCTGGCTCAAAGTGCGGAATGGCCTACTCCTGCACCTATTTTCTATGTTTCTATGTTTCATACACCCCAAAGGCCCCTGCTGATCAATCAAATACACCAATTAGTTTATTGTTCTGATTAAATATTAGATTGTTGTTGTCACCTTCCCCTCAGCTAACAATGTACCATTCTACACTTGCTTGATCATCTTCCCCTTTGATCTGTGTTTTCATCCCTTCACCTTCCATGTATGTCTCCCTCTCCCCTGAAGGCCTCGATCTGAAACGTCATTCAACGTCATTCATTAGCTGCCTGTCCCATTGAGTTACTCCAACATTTTGCGCATATCTTTGGTGTAAATCAGCATCTGTCGTTCCTTCCCTCACAATGCCATATGCATTCTTTAATGGTGCACATAATCAGGACACTTTCAGCAGACTTTCAATGGGCAAGGCATTCCCTATCAAATAAGTATTTTTGTTTCAGACGAACTAAGTTACTGGCGGGCAGTTCTGGTAATTGCCCACTGCTGACTCCAATCACTATCTACATCTCCCTGTCTTAAGCTAAATGTCAGGCAGCAAATCAGCCAGCGTGGAGCCTGTAAAGGAAAGAGGTAGATCATTCCCAATTCAAAACCAATTACTACTGCTCCCGGGGGAATGTGATCGAGGTTAGCACACGCAACTAAGTGTTGAACACACAAAAAAATGCTCCATGTCCACACAGCATGGTAAGTCGAATGTGGCCAGTAAAGTGGAAGCGTTGGGTTCCAAAACCATTAAAATAGTCAAAGATGGATTGGATCAGTATAGTCAACCAGCATTATGAAAGCTTGAGCTGTATATAGAGGGGATTAGGAGGACAGATTCAGGACACAAATAGAGAGAGGTTGAGTGGGCTATGACTCTATTCCTTGGAGCGCAGGAGGATGAGGGGTGATCTTATAGAGGTGTGAATAAAATCATGAGAGGAATAAATTGGCTAGATGGACAGAGTCTCTTGCCCAGAGTAGATGAATCGAGGACAAGAGGACAGAGGTTAGAGGTGGAGGGGAAAAGATTTAATAGGAATCTGATGGGTTACTGTACTCTGTCGATCCTGACAATGGGTAGTAACGTTAAAAAATCAAGTCTGCAATTTATCCCATCAGATAAAGCATAAAAATAAGTTTAATTTGACCTAATTCACTTAATCTTCAGTATTAAAAAAGTTATGGCCATTTTCATACTCGGAAATTAGCAGCTTGTTCCCTATAGCCTTTCCATTGACTTAACTCAAAAGATGTGATCTAGGACAGTCAAAAGCCCATAACTTTCTTAAAAATTAAGAGAATCAATGAAATTTTCAGTTATTATAGATTGAAGCATTCTGAAACAAATATAAAAATCTTACTTGGATGACCTGAAATTAAATATAATTAGTTAGTTACCTAATTGTAGCTCATTACAAAATTCAATTACTAGATCTAAACATCTATCCATTTCTTAAGAAAAGATAAACATTCTTTAATTGCCTAAGTGTCCAAATAACATTCACACAATAATTCACAATATAACATGATTTTTAAATATAATTTTCATGAATTTATAGGCCAAATGGAAGGGATTTAGTGTTTAATTCCAGTAAATTAACGGCCATTTAAATCAACTTGCGAGTGGGTTTTAGTGGAACGCGGTGGATTGGAACGTTGCGGTATGCGGTGAATTTAACCCACAGTCGGCAGGAAAAATACTGCCGGTTCGTATACATTTTTTGTCCCATTTTCGCAACATGAAAATTTGATTAAAGGCTTCCTAAGAACCACGTTTTTATGTAAAAATAAACTGTGTACCTTCTTTTATCCTCTACGTAAAATCCTTCCCGTTGTCGGCGCTCACGGCTTTAGAAGATGATTTTTAAATTACTCTTGCTAATAAATGATCTAGCGTAGTTTAAAAATACCTTCATAAAACAAATGTCGGAGCGATTTCTCTTTAGCTACGAAATCCCCTAAGGATCGATTTGAACTGTCTGGTGAAAAACGGCATTTTAAACCCGCCCCCCTCTGAAAGGCGCCAAAGTCGCTCACACGGGGAGTGGCAGAACCGCTCAAGGTAAGTTTTGTAACATACCTACTATGGGTACTGTCCAAATATGGGCAGGTGGGACTAGCATAGATGGGGCATCGTGGTCAGGATGAGTAAAGTCAAAGGAGGGAATAGCAGACCCAGTGAGTTTAATGTGAGGGTCATGGACAGATGCAGTAGGTCGGAGAAAGGGGAAAGAAGCTGTGATCAGGGGTTGGTGAGAAGAAGAGGGGGATGGGTGGCACAGTGACGCAGCAGTAGAGTTGCTGCCTAACAGCGCCAGAGACCCGGGTCAGATCCTGGCTGGGTGCTGCCTGTATGGAGTTTGTGCGTTCTCTCTGTGACCAGGTGGGTTTTCTCCAGTTGCTCTGGTTTCCTCCCATGCTCCCAGACGTACAGGTAGTAGGTTAATTGGATTTCGTAAGTTGTTAAATCATCCCTCGTATGTAGGATAATGTTAGTGTACGGAGTGATTGCTGGTCGGTGCGGACTCGGTGAGCCGAAGAGTCTTTGTCCGCACTGTATCTCTAAAGTGTTAAGTCTAAAGAAGAGTTTTTGATGGTGAACATGGATGCAATGGGGTTTGGGTGTGGTTTCTGTGCTGTATGGCTTCATGGCTGAAAGAATACAGGTTCCTTCTAAATAAACCTTGAACTTCCTCCAACCTCATCTTGATGGGTTGAAGGGCCTGTTTCTGCGCTGTATCTCTAAAGTCTAAAGTAAAGTGAAGTTGGATATTTGAAATATAAACAGAAATGCTGGGACTATTGAACTGAAGCATTTGTCATTAATTACTTCTTGGCTGTGACAAAAAACACTGACTTTGCCTTTTATTTTGCTGTTCTTCCACCTTTTCTCCATCTCTTAAAACATTCACGTCAAAGTTTCATGGGTTCTGATCACGGGTCATCGACTTGCACTGTAAACTGTTTCTCTCTCCCCAGATGCCAGGAATGAGTAGGTTAACCTATGATGAGCGTTTGTCAGCACTGGGCCTGTACTCGCTGGAGTTTACAAGAACGAGGGGGACCTGGCATGGGTGGTCACGGTGGCACAGCGGTAGAGTTGCTGCCTTACAGCGAATGCATCGGCAGAGACCTGGGTTCGATCCCGACTACGGGTGCTGTCTACCGAGTTTGTAGGTTCTCCCCGTGACCTGCGTGGGGTTTCTCCGAGATCTTCGGTTTCCTCCCACACTCCAAAGACGTCCATGTTTGTAGGATAATTGGCTTGGTAACTGTAAAAAATGTCCCGAGTGTGTGTAGGATAGTGTTAATGTGTGGGGATTGCTGGTTGGGCCAAAGGGCCTGTTTTCACACTGTATCTTTAAACTAAACTAAACTAAATCTCATTGTAACAAACAGAATAGTTAAAGGCTTGGATAGTGTGGATGTGGAGAGGGTATTTCCAATAGTGGGAGAGTATAGGACTAGAGGTCAGCCTCAGAATAAACAAATATTCTTTTTGGAAGGAGTTGAGGAGAGATTTCTTTAGTCAGAGGGTGGTGAATCTGTGTAATTCTTTGCCACAGAAGGCTGTGGAGGCCAAGTCAGTGGATATTTTTAAGGCTGAGATAGATAGATTCTTCATTAGTACAGGAGTCAGAGGTTATGGTGAGGAGGCAGGAGAATGTGGTGAGCAGGAAGAGATAGATCTGCCGTGATGGAATGGCGGAGGAGACTTGATGGGCTGAATGGCTGAATTATACTATCACATGCCCATATGCAGTATAACCTGACTTTTATTACATTTTTGCATTGCTCACTATCCCTATCCACTGATCGAATTCTCTTCCTTGGAATATGTTTAAATTGAATTAAACTGCTCTCAAATTTGATTAAATGTTTGTTGTTGGGATATGATTCTGGAACTAGACGCTTTTTTTTACTTCCTCCTTTCCATTCCCAGACAGACCGTTCTGTTTTCGGCCTCCTCCATTGTCAGAGTGAGGCTACATGCAAATTGGATGAACAGCATCTCATATTTCGCTTGGGCAGCTTACAGCCCAGTGGTATGAATATTGATTTCTCTCACTTCAGGTAGCCCCGGCATTCCCTCTCTCTCTATCCCTCCCCCACCCAAGTCGCACCAGCTTCTCGTTTTCACCCAACAAACAGCTAACAATGGCCTGTTTCCTTTAACATTGTTACTTTTTTGCATATCTTTTGTTTTTATCTCTCTACATGATTGTTTATACTGTATCTCTCGTTTCCCTTATCCCTAACAAGTCTGAAGAAGGGTCTCGAAACATCACCCATTCCTTCTCTCCAGAGATGCTGCCTGTCAATAGACAACAGACAATAGACAATGGGCGCAGGAGTAGGCCATTCGGCCCTTCGAGCCAGCACCGCCATTCAATGTGATCATGGCTGATCATCCCCAATCAGTACCCCGTTCCTGCCTTCTCCCCATATCCCCTGACTCCGCTATTTTTAAGAGCCCTATCTAGCTCTATCTTGAAAGCATCCAGAGAACTTGCCTCCACCGCCCTCTGAGGCAGAGAATTCCACAGACCCGCCGAGTTACTCCAGCATTTTGCGTCGATCTTCACTTTGCTCTGTCTAAGTGTTCGTGGATGAACCTTTGGGGACCAGCGACCACTGTTATACCAGCTTTAAGATAGTCATGGATAGAGACTGGGTGGACCTGAATGTTAAACTTCTAAATTGGGGCAAGGCCAACTTCTTCTATGGGTGTCAGGGATTATGGGGAGAAGGCAGTAGAACGGGGTTGAGAGGGAAAGATAGATGAGGGCCGAGCTACCACTTTCTGTCATAGATTTCATTTAATGCCATGCATCCAGCATGGACAATAAATACTGTTGAGACTTTGATCGATCGTTGAGTACCACTTTGATCGATGGAGAGCGTAAGTTTAGAAGGATATGAGCCAAAGGCAGGCAGGTGGGACTAGTAAAGATTGGGCATGCTGGTCGGTATGGGCAAGTTGGGCTTGTTTTCATGCTGTATGACGCTATGATGCAATGACAGCACCAACACTGTATTGCCAGCATTGACATTCTGGAGTAACAATTAGCCAGGAAATCAGCCTCATTACACCGTGGGAAGCATTTTATCAGGATGCATCACAGCTGGGTTTGGGAACAGCTCCATCCAAGACCGCAAGAAATTGCAGAGAATTGCAGAGCCCAGACTATCACACAAACCAACCTCCCTACCACTGACTCCATTTACACCTCACGCTGCCTCGGCAATGCCAGCAGCATAATCAAGGATGAGTCTCACTCCGATCACTCCCCCTTTTTCCCTCTCCCATCGGGCAATAGATATAGAAGTGCGAAAACGCACACCTCCAGCCTCAGGGACAGTTTCTTCCCAGCTTGTTATCAGGCAACTGAACCATCCTACCAACAACTGGAGAGCAATCCTGAACTACCGTCTACCTCACTGGAGACCCTCGGACTATCTTTGATCGGATTTTACCGGACTTTATCTTGCACTAAACGTTATTCACGCCATTCCTCTATCTTGTATCTGTACATTGTGGATGGCTCAATTGTAATTGTGTATTGTCTTTCCGCTGACTGGTTAGCACGCGACTAAAGCTTTTCGCTGCACCTCGGTACACGTGACAATAAATTAAACTAAACACAAACTCAACTGAACTCAATTATCATTGAAGGATCTGTGCGCTGCAATAATAGTTTTGTGATTTAAGGAAACAAAATTATACAGAGATGGATGGCCCAGGGAGCTGTGATTTTTCTTGACCTTGACATAACCAACATAGTCACAGAGTCATTTATGGCCAGAGTAACACCGCAAGTTGGAGGAGCAGCACCTCATATTCCGCTTGGGGAGTCTGCATCCTCTGGGCTTGAACATTGAATTTTCTCAATTCTGTTAACCTTGCTGTCTCCCCCATTCCCACCTCTCCCTCAGCCCTCGGGCCCTGGCATTCCCTCTCTCTCTATCTCTCTCCCCCACCCTAGTCGCACTAGCTTCTCATTTTCACACCACAAATTGTTCTTTATCTCTCCACATCACCGTCTAGATCTCTCGTTTCCCTGATCCCTGACCAGTCTGAAGAAGGGTCTCGACCCGAAACGTCGCCTATCTCCTTCGCTCCTTAGATGCTGCTGCACCCGCTGAGTTTCTCCAGCCTTTTGTGTACCCTAGTCACAGAGTCATAGAGTCATAGAGACATATAATGTGGAAATAGCCCCTTCAGCTGAACTTGCCCACACCGACCAACATGTCCCAGCTACACTAGTCCCACCTGCCTGCACTTGGCTCATATCCCTCCAAACCTGTCCTATCCATGTCCAATTGCTTCTTAAATGTTGCCATGGGCCCTGCCTCAACTACCTCCACTGGAAGCTCGTTCCATTCATCCACCAGCCTTTGTGTGAAAAAGTTATCCCTCGGATTCCTATGAAATCTTTCCCCCTTCACCTTCAATCTAGGTCCTCTGGTTATCGATTCCCCCAATCTGGCCAAGAGTCTCTATTCTATTCCTCTCATGATTTTATAGACCTCTATAAGATCATCCCTCATCCTCCTTTATCATGTTTTGCAAACCGAGTTAGCATATTGAGTATCTCTCTCAGCTACTTTAGATGTGATTATGCTGTAGAGATTACTTACCGTGTAGTGAAAGGCTTGGATAGAGTGGATGCGGAGAAAATGTTTCCACTGGTGGGAGAGTCTAGGACTAGAGGTTATAGCCTCAGAATTAAAGAACGTTCTATTAGGAAGGAGATGAGGAGGAATTTCTTCATTCAGAGGGTGGTGAATTTGTGGAATTGTTTGCCACAAAAGGATGTGGAGACCGTCAGTGGATATCTTTAAGGCAGAGATACAGTAGATAGATTATTGATTAGTACGGGCATCGGGGGTTATGGGGGAAGGCAGGAGAAAGGAGGGAGAGAGAGATCAGCCATGGTTGAATGGCAGAGTAGACAATGGTCCGAATAGCCTAATTCTGCTATTACTTATGACCTTATTAATGCCCTATCATTTTAACTTCGGGAGCTCAAACAGATTTTATTCTCTTTTTCTGTATTTGTGTATCTGTTACCTGATAAACATCATAAATACTGTAAACTGATGTCTTGTGTGTTGCTGCTAAGGACTATTTGATTACATATTTGGAAACAGGTTTTACATACTGAGCCGGAATTATTTTGGGAATTATTCCGAGAGAAACAATTTGGATTCATGCCATACTTTGCTGGTGTTTTTTTTCTACTCTCTCTCGGGAATTGGATGAGGTTGACAGAAGGTAAAATAACAGCGTGAATGCTAAATAGATCACCTTGCCTCTCAGCATACAAATATCCGCACTCGTGTTCACTTGAACTTTCACTGCCAATCTCAAGATAGGAGAATGGGATTATTGCCATCTCCGCTGTGATTTAACCCTTCACAACCCACTTCAGCTCGACTGCTGAGCGCTCGATGGCACTGGGCCTCTACTCGCTGGACTTTAGAAGGATGAGGGGGAACCTCATTGAAGCTTACAGAATAATGAAAGACATAGATAGAGTGGATGTGGAAAGGATGTTTCCACTGGTGGGAAAGTCCAGGACCAGGGGTCATAGCCTCAGAATTAAAGGGCGCTCTTTTCGAAAGGAGGTGAGAAGGAACATCTTTAGTCAGAGGGTAGTTAACCGGGACAACAAAACTCCTGCCATCAAAGGTGCTCCACCCCCGCATGAACAACCCCTCAGTCTCTCCACCTCTGCTGTTCAGGATGCACTGAGCAAGGTGAATGAGCACAAAGCTGCCGGCCCCGATGGCATCCCCGGGCGGGTGCTCAGGGCATGTGCTGGACAACTATCCATGGTCCTCACTGACATCTTCAATCTGTCACTGGCCCAGGGTGTCGTCCCCACTTGCCTCAAGACATCTACCATTGTGCCAGTGCCCAAACAATCAGCGACAGGGAGTCTCAATGATTTCCGGCCAGTGGCACTCACCCCTGTCATCGCCAAGTGCTTCGAGCGGCTGATCTTGGCTCACCTCAAAGCCAGCCTCCCCCCCACACTGGACCCCCACCAGTTTGCCTACCGGACCAATAGGTCAACAGAAGACGCCATATCTGCGGCCCTACACTCTGCCCTGACCCACCTGGACAGCAATAACACCTACATCAGGCTGCTGTTCATCGACTTCAGTTCCGCCTTTAACACTGTCATACCCGCTAGCTTGATCACCAAACTCAGCGGTCTTGGCATCTCCACTTCCCTCTGCAATTGGACACTGGATTTCCTCACTAACAGACCCCAGTCTGTTAGGATCAACAACCTCACCTCCTCCACTATAACACTGAACACTGGCGTGCCACAAGGCTGTGTGCTCAGTCCTCTCCTCTACTCTCTCTTCACCCATGACTGCATCCCTAAGTTTAGCTCCAACGCCATCATAAAATTTGCCGACGACACCACGGTGGTAGGACTGATCAGCGATAACGACGAGTCAGCCTACAGGGAGGAGGTCCAGCACCTGACAACCTGGTGTGCCAATAACAACCTCGTCCTTAACTCCCAAAAGACGAAGGAGATCATTGTCGACTTCAGGAAGAACAGAGGGGGCAGACACACCCCCATCCATATAAACGGGACTGAGGTGGAGCGGGTCTCCAACTACAAATTCCTCGGGGTACACATCTCGGAGGATCTGTCCTGGTCCCTCAACACCTCCAAGCTGGTCAAAAAGGCGCAGCAGCGCCTTTATTTCCTGAGGAGGCTCAAAAAAGCCCACCTGTCCCCCAGATCCTGACCAACTTCTACCGCTGTACCATCGAAAGCATCCTGACCACCTGCTTTACGGTATGGTACAGCAGTTGCACCGTAGCAGACAGGAAGGCACTACAACGGGTGGTGAAAACCGCCCAGCACATCATCGGTGCCCCGCTCCCTGCTTTGGATGCCCTCCACCGGAAACGGTGTCTGAGACGGGCTGGGAAGATCATCAAGGACCCCTCCCACCCTAACCATGGACTGTTTGCCCTCCTACCATCGGGGAGGCGGTACAGGAGCCTCAGGTCCCGCACCAGCAGGATGAGGTGTAGCTTCTACAATAACACCATCGCACTGCTGAACTCGGAGTCCCGCCGATAGATTCCCACATCTGTATTTATTTATCAGTATTTACCTAAACATTGCTATCACTACGTATTGACACTAAACTGCATTTCGTTGTACCCATACTTGTATCTGTGCAATGACATTAAATTTGAATTGAATTGAATTGAATAATCTATGGAAACTTGTTACCACAGAGGCTGTGGAGGGCAAGAGTGGATATTTTTAAGGCACAGGTAGCCAAATTCTTGATTAGACGGGTGTCAAGGGTTATGGGGAGAGGGCAGGAAAATGGAATTAGGAGGCAGAAATCAGCCATGATTGAATGGCGGTGTAGACTCAATGGGCTGAGTGGCCTAATTCTACCCCTATAAGAAGACTACCTTGATAATCCAAGATAGACACAAAATGCTAGAGTAACTCAGCGGGACAGGCAGCATCTCTGGAGAGAAATGGGTGACATTTCGGGTCGAGACCCTTCTTCAGACTGAGAGTCAGGGGAGAGGTGTGGAACGAGAGATATGAAAGGTAAGGTGTGAAAATGACAGATCAAAGCAGATGATGATAAGGAAATGTAGAATGGTTCATTGTTAGCTGAGGGAAGGTGACAAGAAGGCACACATTCAGTAATATTAATCAGGTGGACAGCAAAAGGACTAGTCGGATAACTAGGATGGGGAAGGGACGGAGCAAGAGGGATTGCAAGGGTCACTTGAAGTTAGAGAAATCAATAGTCATACCGCTGGGGTGTAAGCTGCCCAAGTGAAATATGAGATGCTGTTCATCAAATTTGCGCTGGGCCTCACTCTGACAATGGAGGAGACCCAGGACAGAAAGATTAGTGTGGGAATGGTAGTTAAAGTGTTTAGCAACCGGGAGATCGCATAGGCCTAGGTGGACTGAGCTGAGGTGTTCAGCTAAACGATCGCTGAGACTGCGCTTGGTCTAGCCAATATACACCTGGAACAGCGATACAGTAGATGAGGTTGGAGGAGATTCAAGGTTTATTTAGAAAGGATCTGATTTCTATTCACTGAGCATTCGAGAAGAAACACTCAGAGCCATAAAGCCATACAGCACAGAAACCAACACCAAACCCCATCGCATCCATGTTCACCATCAACGACTCTTCTTTAAACTTTACATTTTAGAGATACAGTGCGGACAAAGTCCCTTCAGCCCACCGAGTCTGGGCCGACCAGTGATCATCCTGTGCACAAACACTATCCTGCACACACTAGGGAGACCGAAGATCTCGGACAAAACCCACGCAGGTCACAGGGAGAACGGACAAACTCCGTACAGACAGCACCCGTAGTCAGGTTTGAACCGGGGTCTCTGGCGCTGCAAGTGAGCACCTCTACCGCTGCGCCACTGTGCCACCTTAAATTATATATTCTGCATTAAACCTATTTGTGGTGCATTGTCTTGGCAACTGAGAAGCTCATCCTGCCTCCAACACTCCAACACAGGCCGATCGTTCCAGATACCACTCACCTCCTGAGAGAAGATAAACATTCCTGAAATCCATTCTAATCCTCCTAACCCTTACGTTCAACTAATGCCTCCTAGCTTTGGACACTTACGTAATGAAAAAAAGAATCCTACTATCTACCTTTTATGCTGGAGGGAGTGCAGAGAAGATTTACTGTATGAAGATGTTGCCAGGACCTGATGGCCAGAATTGTAGGGAGAGGTTGGGCAGGCTAGGACATTATTCCTTGGAGAGCAGGAGGGTGAGGGGTGATCTAATATAGGTGGATAAAATTATGAGAGGAATAGATCGGGTAGGCACAGTTCTTACCCAGTGTAGGGGAATCAGGAAATGTAGGTTTAATCTGAACCTGGGGAATTATTTTCATACTGAGGGTGGTGGATATATATGAAACGAGCTGCCAGAGGAAGTGGTTGCGGCAGGTACTCAGAGTCTCTGCACTAGTCCCACCTGAATGCGTTTGGCCCATCTCCCTCTAAACCTGTCCTATCCATATACCTGTCTAAATGTTTCTTAAACGTTGCGATAGTCTCTGCCTCAACTACCTCCTCCAGCAGATCGTTCCATACAAGAGTCAAGAGAGTTTATTGTCATGTGTCCAGATAGGACAATGAAATTCTTGCTTTGTTTCAGCTCAACAGAATATAGAAGGCATGAATACAGAACAGATCAGTGTGTCTATATACCATTGTAGAAAAAATATTGCATTGTTACCCTTTGGGTTCCTAATAAATGTTGCCCCCTTCATCTTAAACCTGTGTTGTCTGGTTCTCGATTCACTTACTCTGGGCAAGAGACTCTGGTGGCTTAGCTTTGGGGCTTGAAGAGATGGCACTGACGGTCTCCCTATTATCCTGTGTAGGAAAGAGCTGCAGATGCTGGTTTAAATCAAAGGTAGACGCGAAATGTTGGAGCTGGTCAGGCAGCATCTTTGGAGAGAAGGAAAGGGCAACCTTTCGAGTTGAGTCCCTTCTTCAGATTATCACACCTCGATTATCCTGGAGCTCATTTTCCCTCCATGTGTGGGCACAGTCCCTCATTGTCCATGGGCAGGAGGTGATACTGGCATCACAGGCTTGCCCAGCCATTCAGTATTATTCTCAGTCGGGGTGTTGGCTGTCTGGGGAGTTTTCCCCGGCAGTGCAGGCTTGACCACACGGTGGCGCTGGTGGTCTCAGGTGTGCCCCAGTGGGTCAGTCTTCCTATAACCTGTGACAGGTGAATACAGCTCGCAGCTCCGGTTTCCTCCCACATCAAAGAAACGTGCGAGTTTGTAGGTTAGCTGGCCAGAGACAGTTTCATAAGGGGTAAGCCATTTAGAGCTGAGATGAGGAAACACTTTTTCACAAAGGGAGTTGTGAATCTGTAAAATTTTCTGCCGCAAAGGGCGGTGGAGGCCGGTTCTCTGAATGTTTTCAAGAGAGAGCTAGATAGGGCATTTGAAGATAGCGGAGTCAGGGGATATGGGGAGCAGGCAAGAACTGATTGTGGATGATAAGCCATGATTACATTGAATGGCGGTGCTGGCTTGAAGGGCCAAATGGCCTACTCCTGCACCTATTGTCTATTGTCTATTGTTTAGTGGCCTCTGCAAATTGCCCCACGTATGTAGAAAGTGGATAGGAAAGTAGAATACCACAGAACTAGTATGAATGGGCGATCGATGGTCGGCATGGACTCAGGGGTCAAAGGGCCTGTTTCCATGCTGTATGTCTAAACTGAGATAGTTAACGAGCCTCCAGAGATCATCCTGTTCTCTGACCTGCAATCAGTTCTGAATAACGATGGGGAAACATATTTTTCTAGGGATGACAACCAGGCTCAAAGCAGACAAGATTAAGAAGCAGAACTTCAAATGCAGAAACCCCTGAATCCTTGACTAGTGTGGGTGTCAGTGGTTATAGGCTGAAGGCAGGAGAATAGGGTTGAGATGGAAAGATAGTTCAGCCATGATTGAATGGAGGAGGAGTCAGGTTGGGCCGAATGGCTTTATTCTGCTCCGAAAACTTATGAACTGACGAATTACTGTTTGTGCCATGCACCAGCAAGTATAAAATTATAAAGATGGCAGAGAGAGAGAGATTTTGTAGGGCAGATGGCTTTACCTGGCCATTGGGGCTAGTTCTACGAGAGGTGAAACTAGGACTAGTGGGAGAGTCTACGATAAGTGGGAGAATCTAGGACCAGAGGCCAGAGCCTCCGAATAACAGAATAAGAGGATGTACCTTTAGAAAGATGAGGAGGAATTTCTTTAGTCAGAGGATGGTGAATCTCATAATCATAATCGTAATTTATAAGCCAAGTATGTTTTGCAACATACAAGGAATTTGATTTGCCATAGTCATGCCAAAAAAGCAACAAGCCACACAACTACATAAAAAATTGACAAACATCCACCACAGTGGCTCCTCCACATTCCTCACTGTGATAGAAGGCAATAAAGTCTTATCTTCTTTCCTCCTTTCCTCGGGGGAGTCGAACCATCCGCAGCCAGCGATCGAGCTCCCACGTCGGTGCGGTCTAAGCTCCCGCATCAGGGCGGTTGAACACATAACCATAATCATAATGATACTTTATTAGGCAAGTATGTTTCGCAACATACGAGGAATTTAATTTGCCATACAGTCATACCAATAAATAGCAACAGAACACACAAAATACATTTCAACATTAACATCCACCACAGTGACTCCTCCACATTCCTCACTGTGATGGAAGGCGAAAAAAAGTTCAATTTTTCCCTTCTTTGTCCTCCAGTGGCTAGGGGCCTGTAACCTTCCGTCCAGTTGGTATGGCTGCCCAGCTTGCAGCTGTCTGTCTTTTAACTTCTTTCTTTTATTTTTAGTGAGTTTTAGTGTTTTGTTTTGGAGTCTGTTCTTTTTATGTGGGGGGTGGGGGAGGGGGGAAGGGAGAAACTACTTTTCAGGGTCCCTACCTGGTCGGAGAGGCAGCTTTTCCCCGGGCTGCAACTTAGACCCGTCCTCGCGGCCTACCAGCGGGCCTGGAGCGGCGTTTCCTGAGGGGACCTCCCAGAACCTCGGCTTCAGAGGCGGCGCAGGATTGGAGCGCTATCGTGGAGGGGAGCGGGCGATACCTTGCCTGGGTCGCCGCGCTGGAGCTCCAGAATGCTGAGACCGCAGGTGAACATCGCGGCGCTGCGGGGCGGCCAGCTGCGGGCGGCAGCGCTGAACTTAACATCGGGAGCCTGGGATCTTTCGGCGAGATCACCAGTTGTGGAGCTCCATCCAGCGCGGCCTTGTCGGCTTCGGAAACCACGGTCTCCGGTAAGGAAGCGGCCGTTCAGGTGTCCCAAGCCGCTGTGAGGACTCTCCCGACGCCGGAGCACCATCACCCGGCGAGAAGGCCTGAAACATCGGGCCGCCGTAGCGCCGACTGCGGAGGCCTCAATAGGCCGACTATGGGTGGACATGGGGATGGGGACTGGACTTTGTGCCTTCCCCCACAGTGGGAACCATTGTGGGGGGATGTTTTTATGTTCATTGTTAATTCTTTAGTGTTGTGTCTTATCTTTATCTGTGTGCTGCATGGCAAGTCAAATTTCACTAATGGTGTATGTGACAATAAATGTCCTTCGCCTTTGCCTTTACCTTCCGTTGACGGGACGATCTTGACTCCCATAGTCGGCGGCGGGCCTTCTCGTCGGGGCGATCGAGCATCTCAGCTCCCCCGCGCCGGGTGATCTACCCCGGGTTGGGGCTAGTCGAACGTCGTGTGGCTTTTGGAGCTTCCCGACGTCGGTCTCTACTCGAGACTGCAAGCTCCTTGATGTTAAAGTCCGCAGGCTGCGGTTGGAGCGTCGATCCCAGGCTAGGAATCGGCTCCGATGGTAAGCCTGCGGCCTGGACTCCCCGTAGTCGGCCACTAACCAGGGACCGCGAGTTCCACGATGTTAAAGTCCGCAGCTCCCGCAGGTTGGAGCAGCAAGAGGCCTCCAACTCCACAATTTTAGAAATTCATTGCCACAGACGGCTGAGGAGGTCAAGTCAATGGATATTTTTAAGATGGAGATGAATAGATTCCTGATTAATAGGGGTATCAGGAGTTATGGGGAGGCGGCAGGAGAGGGAAAGATAGATTAACCATGATTGAATGACGTGGACTTGTTGGGCCGAATGGTCTAATTCTGCTCCTATAAGTTATGAATATAAATTTATGAGGTAGGACTAACAGAGGGGTCAGACAGTTTGCACTTTGACATAAATTAGTTTGCCCTTGACTCATATTCACAGCATGGTCGACAAGAGGTTGTAGGAGGTCTTTGTAACTCTCCTTCATGCTCGAGAGTAGTCCCTGTGTACTCGAGGCCTCAGCTAGGTCGCGGCGTATTTTTCAACATGGAAAATGGAAAAAATCGATACTTTTTTTATTCGTAGGTTTAGTCGTAGTAGGTCGTAGTTGGTCGACATGTTAGTCGTAGGTAATCGAGGGTAGTCGAAGGTAGTCATGGACATCAGTCATCATAGTTGAAGGGAGGTCGAAGGAGGTCGTCTTCACTCTCCACTATTCGGTGTCCAATTTTCCTAACGTTGGTCGCAACTAGTCGTAGCTAGTCGAAGCTAGTCTTCATTTTCTCAAACTCTCCTGAACTCTTCTAAACTTGCCAATTAGGTCGCCTAAGTGGGACAGCCCCTTAAAGTGGTGATGGAATTAGAAACTGTTACAATGCTTAAGAGGCATTTAGTCAGACACTTCAATAGGCGAGGCACAGAAGGTTATCGTCCCAATGCAGGCAATGGAGGTTAGTTTAGTTTAATCTAGAGGAAACAGGCCCTTCAGCACACCGCGTCCACGCCGACCCTAGCACTATCCCACACACACGAGGGACAATTTACATTTATGCCAAGCCGATTAACCTACAATACTGTAGATCTTTGGAGTGTGGGAGGAAACCGGAGCATCCCGATGAAAACCCACGTGGTCACGGGGAGAATGTACAAACTCCGTACAGATTGTCAGGGTCGAACCCGGGTCTCTGGCCGCAACTCGACCGCTGCGCCACCTTGCCACCCATCACTCATCTATTAGTGTTGATGTGTGAAAAGATTGGCATGGACACGATGGGCTGATTGGCATGGACACGATGGCCAGTTTCTGCACTATATGGCTAATAATATTGATTACAAATAAACAGGGATGCATTCTGATTTTACCCGTACAAAACAATCAGGAAAAACAGGAAATGGAAGTGATATAATTAATTAGAGTCATCGTCACACAGCACAACCCAACAACCATGCCAACCAAGATGCTCCATCTAATATGGTCCCACTTGCCTGCATTTGACCCATATCCCCCCTAAACCTTTCATATCCATGTAGCCCTCTCAATCTTTCCTATCGATATATAGCATGGATGTCAGGGGATATGGGGAGAAGGCAGGAGAATAGTAAGATTAAACAAGAACTTACCAGTTCGAAGTTTGATCGTTATTTTATGAGGAGTTACGATGAGGGATTACGTGAAGAACCCGCCTCACGCTGGCAACGGCATACTTCAAAGCAGCGGCATGAAAAACACAGAACACCAAAAGCCGGAGTAACATAGTAAGGCTTCATAAAAAGACTTAGAACTACCATTTGATCATTTATTTTATGAGGGCGGGAGTGGAGGGCACGTAATCCCTCATCGTAACTCCTCATAAAATAACGATCAAACTTCGAACTGGTAAGTTCTCGTTTAATCTTACTATTTTACTTCGGAGTCACGTGAGTGACTACGTGAAGATTTTAAAGCTTTCTGTGTTTTTTATGTCGTAGAATTAATCCGTACGACAGTCCGGCTAAGTAAATACATACATGAGAAACCAGACTAATGTTAGATCATTTCACAATTAACTTTTTTTAATGGTTTAAAGACCATATAATAACCCTCCTTATATCTGAGGGAAATGATTACAAGCGATAAAAGATAGAAGTGACTACACAACTGATTATAGCAATTAATAGTAAACAAAGCAGGTGATTATAGTGCTCCCAACACCGCGTGTCCAAAGCTTGTCATAGTGTGAACAGGTTTATTGTAGAACTTTGAAAAAGTTTCTTCTTTACTCCACCCTGCGACTTTTAAAATATGCTCGAGAGGTACGTCCCGCCCCTTCGCCGCGGACGTAGCTGCCCGCCCTGGTGGAGTGAGATTTGAAACACATCAGTGTCTACTCCCGCTAAAACCAACACCTGTTTCAACCATTTTGAGATAGTTTGAACTGAAGCTTTTGTGTGTGTTTTTTTGTGCGTAACCATTAACGTTTTTTCATTTCCTCGAAGGGTGTCAGTAACTTTAATATATTGGTTCAAATGTTTAACCACACACAAAGTAGGATCAATATGATAAGCTTGAAAGGTTACCTTTGTTCCAGATCTCCCTGGTCTGCTTTGTTTGATCAGATCGTAAACATAGAACACAACATTATCTGTAGTCACATGCATACAGTCTAAATGCAAACATTTGTAAAGTTTGCACTCTTTGAGCTGAGACCAGTGACATTAACATAATTAATTTCAATGTCAATCTTTCCAATGTCAACCCTTCAATTGGAGTCCATTGTCTAAGTAGCGTAAGTACAATGCTCACATCCCAAATCTCTGTGTATCTTGGTTTGGGTGGATTAATATTAAAGATTCCTTTCATGAATCTAGATATTAATGGATGCGACCCAATTGATCTCTGATCAGTCATAAGTCCTAAATAGGACGACAAAGCACTGCGTGCAGTGTTAATGGCACTGTAACTTAAATGTTGCTCAAAATGCAAATTGGCAAGGAATTCCAAAACATTTGCAATATTTACAGTATCATAAGAAATATTTGACTGTGTGCAAAAGTCTTCCCATTTCTTAATATGTGTCATATATTGCTTTCGTGTGCTATCTCGCCATGATGCGACTATAACTTCCATAGTTTTGTCCGACAATCCCAGCTCCTGTAGTGGTCTGGTCAAAACTGCAGATTAATAAATTCATATATGCATACAATGGGTAAATTTCTTTAGTTACCGGATTAGTTAAGATATCACTACAGTTAGGAATCGACATATATGGTTCTTTAATCACATTCAGCATTACTGGGAACCAAGGTTGAGTTGGCCAATTTGGAACTACCAACAATCAAGAAGCAGAATCTTGTTCTATCTTCTTCAGGCATCTCTGAATCAAAGCAAATGGTGGAAAAGCATAAAAGAACATCTTTCCCCAGTGTAATGAAAAGCATCTATTGCTACTGCATCTGGATCGTGTTCCCAAGACACATAAGTAGGCAATTGATGATTAAGCCTAGATGCAAACAAATCAATTTCTGGCAACCCAAATCGGTTCACAATATTCTTAAATATTGCTGGCTTAAGTATCCATTCCGTATTATCTTTAAAAATCCTGGACCTTTCATCTGCTACCACATTGTCCTTACCTGGAATGTAGCTTGCTGAAATCCATATTTGGCGACCAATACACCATTGCCATATCTCATTGATACTGATCTAACTCCCCCCATGTGATTAATGTATGCAACAGCCGTTTTATTGTCTAACTGTATTAACACATGTAGACCTTGTTTAGCACAACAATATGCTTTAAGTCCATAAAAAGCACCCAATAACTCCAAATAGTTAATACCATAAGCTTGAAGAAACGCTTCTTCTTGAGCTTTCCATCTACCTCCACAACTGGAGGACGAATCTGTAGCCCCCCATCCGAGAGCACTAGCATCCGTTTGTAAAACCATTTCAGGCTGTTCAATCATGATATTCTTAGCAGCTTGTGGGACATTTTCAACCCACCATTGTAATTCCAACACGGCTTCTTTTGTTAATTGCATAGGCCTGTCAAAGTGACCTGCCTTCTCTTTAAGAGCCCTTATTTTGTCCCTTTGAAGATTTTGATAATGTAATGGACCAAAATTCCACTGCCGGAAATGCTGCTACCAGTTTACCAATGGTTTTCGCCACTTCTCGGATGGAGGGATAAGGTTTGTGAATGAGGTAATTACAAGTCATCAAAAATGTCATTGGCCTTCTCTGTTGGCAAAGTAACTAACATAGTCACTGAGTTAATTACAAACCCCAAAAAGTTAATTGTTTGTGCTGGCTGCAGCTGGGACTTAATTGGATGAATCAAGAACCCTAGCTTTTCAAACAAAGCTTTAGTAACTGAAACTGAGTGCTCAGCTGACTCTTGAGTATCATTAATGATCAGAAATATCATCCAGATAAGCCATAACAATGTGTTTCTGTGCTCTTAATTGGGCTAAAACTGGTTTCAACAGTTTTGTAAAGAGTCTAGGAGCCGAACTCAATCCATT
The DNA here is from genome assembly GCA_035221665.1 of Okamejei kenojei. Classification (NCBI taxonomy): domain Eukaryota; kingdom Metazoa; phylum Chordata; class Chondrichthyes; order Rajiformes; family Rajidae; genus Okamejei; species Okamejei kenojei. Next base: position 183,188,327 of record CM069131.1, on the reverse strand, counting down.
TGGTAAAGCTTTAAACTGCCATAATTGTCCCAGCCAATTAAATTTTAAGTACCTCCTGAAGAATTGATGAATTGCTACAGAATAATAGGCATCCTTCAAATCAATCTTAGCCATATAAACACCCTGCTGAGATAAGATATTTTGCAGTACTGAATGTCTCCATCTTAAAATGTTTGTATTCTACAAACTTATTTAGATCTGTAAGGTCCAGAATAATTCTGCAACCACCATCTTTTTTATCTCTTCGAAATATATTAGAGACAAATTGATGCTTATGTTCATAAGTCTTTTCAATTACGCCTTTTTCCAGATAATTTGTCAATTTCCACATTAATCTCCATTCTTTCCTCTGCAGAAAACACATAAGCATAAGCAGGTTTATTCTGTACAGGAGGATTAACCCCTTCTTTAAAAATAATAATGGCTCCCGAAACTGCTTGTAATACATATCGATCAGAAGTTAATGTTAAGCCAGGCATTATAAAATTTTTGCAATCTCCCTCCAACTGGAGAGTCATCCACAGTTTCTTTAAGGATATAAGTCTTTAATACCTCTCCGTATGAGCGTGGTAGTCTCCTTCTTCCCGAATACAGGGAAGCACTCGCCTGCACAGCACGATAGTATTTTCGTGACAAACTTCTGCCTCTATAACGAAAATCGAAACCCCTTCGGGTCGAAAAAAAACCCTTCTTTGTCCAAAGACAAAAGGTTTAACATTGCTAAAATATTTAGCTTCTTCATCCAACTCTTTCAGCTGTTTCGGCAGATTTTTCTCCAAACAAATACCCAGGAGCTTGAACACCACTTTCTTGACACAGGCTTGCAAACCTAGGGTGAAATATGGGCCGAATCGCCATTTTCCTCATACAATTAATTTCATAGAACGAATTACACAATAAGCCCAAAGTATCCTTTTGAATCTTTTCCATTTCCAGATTCTCCATTTGCCTGCCATAGGCCGTAATGGCAGCAGAAATTAATTTGAGCACCTTTTGAAACTTCACTTCTTGGGCTCTCATACTTGGAGTCATAGACGTCCATATCATCAGATTCACCGTAGGCACTTCCAATGAGGCACAATTTCTTGGAGCTTTATATAATTCTGATGTTTCATTCATCACAGAATTGTGAAGTTGGTGAGATACCATATAATTTATGTTTTGCAGCTAGGTTTTCTTCCATAGCCTCACCACTTCCTTCAGGTATAGCAAAATCTTGTGCTATCCCAGGCACATTAGGCCTTTTCATTTTACTTTGTGGTGTGCTTTCAAAAGCCATATAACCACCAGCAGGGTCTGCCTTCTGCAGCCCTAAATCAATTGGGATATCACCCCATGAGACTTCTTCCCAGCCCAAATCCTGGGTCCGGAGTATCATATTCCCAACTTGGCCCACAGCCATATTCATCATATTCAAACCCCTCAGGGATTTTTTTGGGATTCATCTGGGTACTGTGACCCTTGTCTCATAATTGTTTGGAGAACTTTCTCCATATGCTCCATTTTTAGCCACATAGTTTTATTGTCTGGAGGTCTTTCAGTATCAGAGTCATCAGAAACCACGGCCTCTCAGATTTCTTTTTGCATTTTTTAGGAACATTTTACTCCGTGGTTATTATTTCTGGAGAATCTGGAAACTCACTATCGGGTAAATCGGCGGCCAACGGTATCGGAACCGGGTCCGCACTAACTTCGCGTCCCGTATTTTTACTTTCACCCCGGGAAGATCTTTTTTACCCGCGAAAACTTATTTCCCGATTTCTCCATTTTTCTTTAATAATCAGTGCTCAATCAGCACGTTAACATGGCTCTAAAATTTTACTTTTGGTTTCGTTTGCTGGAGCCACCCAGCGTAACCTAAAAAACGCCCCGATCTAACTGCACTTACCTGCGGGCCGTTCCGACCGCTGCGAGGAGCTGCTCCTTACTGCAGCTCCTCCTTCCGCCGTCAGCATTGACGTCATGCCGTTGCCAGCGTGAGGCGGGTTCTTCACGTCACGTAGTCACTCACGTGACTCCGAAGTAAAATGGGGTTAGGAGGGAGAGATAGTTCAGCCATGATTGAATGGCAGAATAGGGTTGATGGGCAAAATGGCCAAATTCTTCTCCTATCACTTATGAATTTATGAATAACAGGTTGAGCAAAACAGAAAGGAAATTGAGAACAGAAGATAGTGTCACGTTTACAGAGAAAGTACAGGTACAAAATAAAGTGCAAAGGCCACAAGGCAGATTGGAAGATTGGGAATTCTTCCTTAGATTATGCGAGATCAGTGGAAAGATAATCATAGTTATTGATTCTTAGAATCGTGCAGCATGGAATCAGGCCCTTCGGCCAACATGTCCCATCTATACTAGTCCCTCTATACCTGACCTATCCAGGTGCCTGTCTAATTGTTTCTTAAATGTTGGGATAGTACCTGCCTCAACTACCTCCTCCGGCAGCTTGTTCCATACACCCACCACTGTTTGTGTGAAAATGTTACCCTCAGATACCTATTAAATATTTTCCCCTTCACCTTAAACCTATGTCCTCTGGATCTCGAGTCACCCACTCTGGGCAAGATACTCTGTGCATGGACCCAATCCATTCCTCTCATGATTTTATACACCTCCATAAGATCACCCCTCATCCTCCTGCACTCCAAGGAATAGAGTCCCAACCTCTCCTTATAGCTCAGACCCTCGAGCCCTGGCAACATCTCTGCACCCTTTCCAACTAGACAACATCTTTCCTATGACATGGTACCCAGAACTGAACACAATATTCTCACCAACGTCTTTCATAACTGCAACATGACCTCCCAACTGCTTTACTCAATATGTTCTTGAACCTTACGCTCTTTCAAGCTTTTGCATCTTCTGCTTAATGAGAGAGGAGAGAGGAGAGATTGACCGGGATGTGTGTGGTCCTTGATAATGTTGGCGGCTATCCAATAACAGCATTGGAGGGGAGGGTGGTTATTGCAGAGAGGCTAATTTGTGTCTTGGATGGGGCTGCATTCACAACCCCCTGCAACTTCTTGTGGTCTCGGCTGGAGCTGTTGCCTTGCCAAGCTGCGATACATCCTGGTAGGATGCTTCCCACAGTGCATCTGTCAAATTTGGAGAGAGTTATTGTAGACAGGGCTGGATTTACTTGGTCCTCTGAGGAAGTAGAGGCACTGGTGTGCTTTCTTGGATAGAGCTTCAATGTAAGAAAGGTATCGATGAAGACATCAATGAAAACAGCCAGTTGGAGAATGGCCACGATGGAACCCACTATCGTGGCAGAGCAGGTCTGTGCTTCAAGGATGTGAGAGGCTAAGAGTGAGTTAGTGAGAAGATTGGCATCAAACATAATGCTTTATAATGGTATGACTGTATGGCAAATCAAATTCCTCGTGTGTTGCGAAACATACTTGGCTAATAAAGTATGATTATGATTATGATTATGATAAAATGGTAACCCAAAAATATTCTGCTAGCATTTGAACGAAAATAAAATGGTTGCCAGAGCAGAAGTAGTCAGAGACTAGAAAGGAAATCCTTTCATGATAACAGTGGGCATGGCGGATTGTCGGATGACTGCGTGGGTTTTCTCCCACACTCCAAAGACGTGCAGGTTTGTAGGTTTGCAGAGCCCCTATCGTGTTGGATACAAAATTGGGATAACATAGAACTACTGTATGGGTGATCAAGGGTCAATGTGAACCTGGTGGGCCCAAATGACATTTGGATGGATAAGTGGATAGGAAAGATCTAGTGGGATATGGGCCAAATGCAGGCAAATGGGACTAGCTTAGATGAGACATCTCTGGTCGGCATGAAGGAGTTAGATTGATGGGCCCGTTTCTGTTCTGTATAACTCTATAAAGGGCCTGTCCCACTTTCACGACCTAATTCACGACCTCTTCCGAGTTTACCCTTGACCCATACTCGCAGCATGGCCGTCACGAGGCCGTAGGAGGTTGTAGATAGGTCGTAGGAGGTCGTGATGCTAGTCGTAGGTACTCGTGGCATCAAGTAGGTTGGGGCGTTTTTTCAACATGATGCAAAATGTCCACGAGTAAAAAAGGTCGTGAATTAGGTCGTGAAAGTGGGACAGGCCCTTAACTCTGAAAAACTATCTAACTATAGAAGGTAGACACAAAATGCTGGAGTAACTCATCAGGTGAGGAAGCATCTCTGGAGGGAAGGAATGGGCGACGTTTCGAGTCGACACCCATCTTCAGACTGAAGAAAGGTCTCGACCCGAAACGTCGCCCATTCCTTCCCTAAATGAGGCCGCATTTAGAGTTTTGTGTTCAGTTCTAGGCACCAGGGAAGATGTTGTCAAGCTGGAAAGGAAGCAGAGAAGATTTAGGAGAACATTGCCAGGGCGTGATGCAGGCAAAAGGCAGAGGTTGAGTAAGCTGTGTCTCTATTCCATGGAGCACAGGAGGATGAGGGGGGATCTTATAGTGGTATATAAAATCATGAGAGGAATAGATCAGGTAGATGCACAGAGTCTCTTGCCCAGAGTAGGTGAATCAAGGACCAGAATACATAGGTTTAAGCTGAAGGGGAAAAGATTTAATAGGAATCTGCGGAGTGTCTTTTTCACAGAAAAAGTACTGGGTGTATGGAACGAGCTGCCAGAGGAAGTGGTTGAGGCAGGGACAATCCCAACATTTAACAAACAATTAGACAGATACATGAATAGGACAGGTTTGGGGGGATGTGGACCAAATATGGGTAGCTGGCACATGTTGGTTGGTGTGGGCAAGTGGGATAGTGGGAGAGTCTCGGACTAGAGGTACACTAGTGGGAGAGTCTCGGACTAGAAGTCAACACCTCAGAATTAAAGGATGTTCTTTTAGGAAGGAGATAATGAGAAATGTATTTAGTCAGATGGTGGTGAATCTGTGGAATTCTTTGCCACAGAAGGCTGTGGTGGCCAAGTCAGTGGATATTTTTAAGGCAGAGGTGGATAGATTCTTGATTAGTACAGGTATCGGAGGTTATGGGGAGAAATCAGGAGAATGGGGTTAGGAGGGAGAAATAGATCAGCCATGATTCAATGGTGGAGTAGACTTGATGGGCAGAGTGGCCTAATTCTACTCCTTTCAAGAATGACCTAATGCTCTTATGAGTGGTATGTAAATGAAGTTAAATGCTGGAGGAACTCAATAGGAATGGTTTGTTACGGTAGGTTATTGTGGTCCAACAGCTTCTTGGAAGGGAATGAATAGAGGACTTTTGGATCAAGACCCTTCATCAGAATGAATACTTCTTTAGGGGCATGCAATGTATACGTTAGGTGAATGGAGTTGTGACATGTAAGGAAACTACGTATTGCTGGTCACATGTATCCGCAGAGCATAGTTCAAATGATCACAGGGAAAAAATTAGATAACTCTGTATTAGAAACTTAAACCCCTGTCTCACGGTGCGAGTTGACTCACGAGCGACCCCGAGTTTTCACTCGCGGTAATCACGTACAATTAACGTAGCGGGAACGTCGGAACTCGCGCGAGCAACTTAGCGACTCGTGGCGCTAACGGCAGGTACTCGGGAAACTTGTTAACTCGTGAAAAAAATCAAACATGTTTGATTTTTTCCACTAGTCAAAATAACTGTTCAAGTTAAAAATGGAAACATTTAAACTCGTTGCAATAACATAGTGGCCCGTGCGTTTACCTTAGTGACGCGTGAGTCTTCCGTGGGAACTTTCTTATAATCTGTTCGTTCGCTCTAGTCTATCGAGTAAAGATAGACACAAAATGCTGGAGTAATTACATGTGGTTAAGTTACATGTGGCTCCGGGAGGTAAAGAGGCTTGAGAAATATAAATGCTGAAATACGCGTGGATCAACGCGAGGTATCCAGAGCTGAAAGATACAATTAAATGAGATTGAACAAGACGACTTTGACACGAAAAGCTTGAGTAATTCAGCGGGACAGGCGGCAGGAGAGAAGGAAAAATGCAAAAAAAGTGAAACTATCGCCAGGGAAAATCGAGAACTTCTTGGCTCCCTTCGCCTCAGACCTAAACGCAGCGATCTCCCCTTCTCTGTGTTATGTGTGTCAACATGCATTCATTCCTGAAATCAGAGAAAAAGGCGAATGTATTCCCCCCTCCCCCCCCGAAAACAAACCTAATCCACGTTTCCCAGACACCAGTCCAAAGAAGGGTCTCAACCCGAAACGTCACCCATCCCTTCTCTCCAGAAATGCTGCCTGTCCCGTGAGTTACTCCAGCTTTTTGTGTCTATTTTTCCCAAACACTCGTTAGAATCAAGAAGCCATCTCTTCTGCTTTATGTATGAGAATCATCTCCACTTTCAGGTTTTTTCTGGAGGGATTAAAACTAATTAAATGTGTGGAACAAACTAAAAATGCAAAACCTGAAGTAAAATTAAGTTTGTCTAAATATCAAACGCATATGCATTGCAATTTGCAGCGGAGACACTGGATAGAAAGTATTCAGTAGCGCACACACCACACACACACATGTCCTACTTCCCGCTGTTAAGTTACTATTTGCTTTCAGTGTTTTTGTTTTATCTCTTCTTATATTCCAGCTGGAGCTGTATTTCCCCCCCCCGCTCCCCAAACTCGGGAACTTGGAATTCGCGAGAACTATTTTGTTTTGGTCTTAAAAAAGAACAACATTTTTAGTTAATCGGTCGAAGGCTGTGGATTGGCGAAAGATTTAGATTTGAAATGCAGGGGGATGATATTTCGCCGAGTTACCCAGCAGTAGGCAACCCAGGAACCACGCAAAGTATATATACAGCACATGGACATGTATATATATATATACAGTCTGAAGAAGGGTCTCGACCCGAAACGTCGCCCATCTCCTTCGCTCCTTAGATGCTGCTGCACCCGCTGAGTTTCTCCAGCTTTTGTGTACCCTATATATATATATATATGTGTGTGTGTGTGTGTGTGTATATATTATATATATATATATATATATATATATATATATACACACATGTCCATGTGCTGTATATACTTTGCGTGGTTCCTGGGTTGCCTACTGCTGGGTAACTCCGCGAAATATATATATATTATATTATATATGTGTGTGTGTGTGTGTGTGTGTGCGTGTGTGTGTGTGTGTGTGTGTGTGTGTGTGTGTGTGTGTGTGTGTATATATATATATATAATATATATATATATATATATGGGAGAGAGAGAGAAAGTGAGAGAGAAGAGAGAGAGTATATATATATAGAAACATAGAAACATAGAAAATAGGTGCAGGAGTAGGCCATTCGGCCCTTCGAGCCTGCACCGCCATTCAATATGATCATGGCTGATCATCCAACTCAGTATCCTGTACCTGCCTTCTCTCTATACCCCCTGATCCCTTTAGCCACAAGGGCCACATCTAACTCTCTCTTAAATATAGCCAATGAACTGGCCTCAACTACCTTCTGTGGCAGAGAATTCCACAGATTCACCACTCTCACAATTGCAATGTGTATAATATATATATGTATTTGTAGTATAATATGTATAATATGTATATACATATTACATATATTATATATATTGCAATTCCAACCCCGAAGCAATTGAGAGGCGATTTCTTGGGGCCATATCATTTAACATGTGTCTTTGCTTTTAAAAGTGAAGCTGTTTAATTGTTTACGCTGCGCTGTGTTTCGTGTTGGGGAGAGTGCTGCTGTTACAATGCTTTCGATTCTATTCTGCCCTCTCCATTCCACAGAAAAATGCCTAAATGTGTCTTTGTGCCCGCTCTCCTGGGAGCAATCCAAACCAGGGGAACAATGAACCCTCAGAGGCTTCATGTTCCTTGCTCCTATATATGGACCTGGCTCACTCGCAACTGTGTGAACGCTCGATCAACCAGGCATCGGACAACACGGAGGCCTGGTTACTGAAAACAAAGTAAACTTGTACCGGACCTCATCATCTTCCTTCCGCCCACCCGTAACCACGGCACCACACTTTCAACAGAAACCTTAATATTTACAGAATATATTATGGGACATTGGATTGTCTGAAGATGGGTCCCGAGCAGAAACGCCACATGTGTGTGTATCTGTGTAAGTGTGTCTCTCTGCCTGTCTGTGTGTATCTGTGTGTGTGTGTGTCTGCTGTCGGGTCCCGGCGGCCGCTCAAAGTCAGTCACCCGAGCTGCTTCCTTCCTCGGAAGTGGCGGCCAGTTCTGCTGTCTGTGCCTGGAGCGCTGCGGCAGCCACCCAAGCTAATTCACTCCCTGGCCACAAGAAAGCCATATAGCCATCTACCTGCACTCAGACCGATAGTGCTAGCGTACCGGGTGATCGCTGGTTGGTGCAGACTCGATGGGCCAAAGGGCCTATTTGCGTGCTGTATCCCTGATAATAAAGAAATTGTCACGCCCAGAGGAAACTCCATACAGGCAGCACCGAGATCGGGATCGAACCTGGGTCACCGGCGCTGTGAGGCAGCAGCTCTACCAGCTGCGCTGCTGTGTGTTCTGTTCTATGATCGATGAAACATGCTCGACACAAGGTCATAAGGTCATAAATGATAGCAGCAGAATTTGACCATTCGACCCATCGTCTACTCCGCCATTCAATCATTGCTGATCTACCTAACCATATAACCATATAACAATTACAGCACGGAAACAGGCCCTCTCGGCCCTTCCAGTCCGTGCCGACCATTTGTTTTCCCCTAGTCCCATCTACCTGCACTCAGACCATACCCCTCCATTCCCTTCACGTCCATATACCTATCCACTTTACTCTTAAATGTTAAAATCGATCCTGCCTCTACCACTTCTGCTGGAAGCTCATTCCACACAGCCACCACCCTCTGAGTAAAGAAGTTCCCCCTCACGTTACCCCGAAACTTCTGTCCCTTAATTCTCATGTCATGCCCTCTTGTTTGAATCTTCCCTACCCTCAATGGGAAAAACGTATCCACGTCAACTCTGTCTATCCCTTTCATCATTTTAAAGACCTCAATCAAGTCCCCCCTTAACCTTCTGCGCTCCAAAGAATAAAGACCTAACTTGTTCAACCTTTCTCTGTAACATAGTTGCTGGAACCCTGGCAACATTCTAGTAAATCTCTGTACTCTCTCTATTTTGTTGACATCCTTCCTATAAACTAGGCGACCAAAAATTGTACACCATACTCCAGACTTGGTCTTACCAATGCCTTGTACAATTTTAACATAACTTCCCTACTCCTATATTCAATGCTCTGATTTATAAAGGCCAGCACACCAAAGGCTTTCTTTACCACCCTATCTACATGCGATTCCACCTTCAGGGAACTATGCACAGTTATTCCTAGATCCCTCTGTTCCACAGCATTCCTCAATTCCCTACCATTTACCATGTACGTCCTATTTTGATTTGTCCTGCCAAGATGTAGCACTTCACACTTAACAGCATTAAACTCCATCTGCCATCTTTCAGCCCACTTTTCCAAATGGCCCAAATCTCTCTGTAGACTTTGAAAATCTACTTCATTATCCACAACACTACCTATCTTAGTATCATCTGCATACTACTTACTTATCCAATTTTCCACCCCATCATCCAGATCATTGATGTACATGACAAACAACAGTGGACCCAACACAGATCCCTGAGGGCACCCCACTGGTCACCGGCTTCCAACCTGACAAACAGCCATCCACCATTACTCTCTGACATCTCCCATTCAGCCACTGTTGAATCCATCTTGCTACTCCGCCATTAACACCCAAAGATTGAACCTTCCTGAACCAACCTTCCATGGGGAACCTTGTCAAAGGCCTTACTGAAATCCATATAGACAACATACACTGCTTTACCCTCATCAATTTCCCTAGTTACCGCTTCAAAAAATTCAAGAAGGTTTGTCAAACATGACCTTCCAGGCACAAATCTATGTTGACTGTCCTGATCAGACCCTGTTTATCCAGATGCTTATATATATTATCTCTAAGTATCCTTTCCATTAATTTGCCCACCACTGACGTCAAACTAATAGGTCTATAATTGCTAGGTTTATTCTTTGAACCCTTTTTAAACAATGGAACAACATGCGCAGTACGCCAATCCTACGGCACTATTCCCGTTTCTAATGACATTTGAAATATTTCTGTCATAGCTCCTGCTATTTCTACACTAACGTCCCTCAATGTCCTAGGGAATATCCTGTCAGGACTGGAGACTTATCCACTTTTATATTTTTCAAAAGTGTCAGTAATTCCTCCTCTTTGAATCTCATAGTTTCCATAGCTACTCTACTTTTTTCCCTTACCTCACAGTTCAATATCCTTCTCCTTGGTGAATACCGAAGAAAATAAATTGTTCAATATCTCCCCCCATCTCTTTGGCTCTGCAGACAGCTGTCCATTCTGGTTCTCTAATGGTCCAATTTTATCCCTCGTTATCCTTTTGCTATTAATATAGCTGTAGAAACCCTTTGGATTTACTTTCTCCTTTCTTGCCAAAGCAAACTCATATCTTCTTTTAGCCTTCCTAATTTCTTTCTTAAGATTCTTTTTACATTCTTTATACTCCTCTAGCACCTCATTTACTCCATGCCTCCTATAATTATTGTGGATATCTCTCTTTTTTTTCGAAACAAGTGTCCAATTTCCCTTGAAAACCATGGCTCTTTCCAATTTTTACTATTTCCTTTCAACCTAACAGGGACATAAAGATTCTGTACTCTTACAATTTCCCCTTTAAATGTCCTCCATTTCTCTTTCTACATCCTTCCCATGAAACAAAGTGTCCCAATTCACTCCTTTAAAATCCTTACGCATTCCCTCAAAGTTAGCCTTTCTCCAATCAAAAATCTCCACCCTAGGTCCAGTTCTGACTCTCTCCATAATTATATTGAAACTAATGGTATTGTGATTACTTACAAAATTCTTAAGGGGTTGGACAGGCTAGATGCAGGAAGATTGTTCCCGATGTTGGGGAAGTCCAGGACAAGGGGTCACAGCTTAAGGATAAGGGGGAAATCCTTTAAGACCGAGATGAGAAAGACTTTTTTCACACAGAGAGTGGTGAGTCTCTGGAACTCTCTGCCACAGAGGGTAGTTGAGGCCAGTTCATTGGCTATATTTAAGAGTGAGTTGGATGTGGCCCTTGTGGCTAAGGGGATCAGAGGGTATGGATAGAAGGCAGGTACGGGATACTGAGTTGGATGATCAGCCATGATCATATTGAATGGCGGTGCAGGCTCGAAGGGCTGAATGGCCTACTCCTGCACCTAATTTCTATGTTTCTATGTTTCTATGTGATCACTGGTCCCAAAGTGCTCACCAACGCATACCTCCGTCACCTGACCTGCCTCATTTCCTAACAGGAGGTCCAGCACTGCCCTTCTCTGGTCGATACCTCTATGTACTGCTGCAAAAAACTATCCTGCACACATTTTACAAACTCCAAACCATCCAGCCCATTTACAGAATGTGTTTCCCAGTCTATTTTTGGAAAATTGAAATCTCCCACAATCACTACCTTGTGCTTACTACTAATATCTGCTATCTCCTTACATATTTGCTCTTCCAATTCTCGCTCCCCATTTGGCAGTCTATAGTACACCCCCTAAAAGTGTTGCTACACCGTTCCCACTCTCAGTTCCACCCAAATAGCCTCCCTAGACGAAGCCCTCTAATCTATCCTGCCAAAGCACTGCTGTAATATCTTCTCTGACAAGCAATGCAACACCTCCCCCTCTGGTCTCTACAATTCTATCACACCTGAAGCAACGAAATCCTGGAATATTTAGTTTCCAATCACAGCCCTACCTGCAACCATGTTTCACTGATTGCCACAAAATCATATTTCCAGGTGTCAATCCAGGCTCTAAGTTCATCCACCTTACTTACAATGCTCTAGCATTAAAATATACACATTTTAGAAACCCACCATCCCTTATTCTCTGTCTATTATCTTTTTCATCTTTCTCGCCTACATTTTGGGTCCGAGTGCTTCCCTTCTCTGCCCTCTTGCCCCACACCCTGGACCCCCTAGCCCCCTCTACCCGAGTCCCTCCCCCAGCCTTTCTAGTTTAAAGTCTCCCCAGTAGCCTTTGCAAATCTCCCTGCCAGGATATTGGTCCCCCTCGGGTTCAAGTGCAACCCGTCCTTTGTGTACAGATCATGCCTTCCCCAAAAGAGGTCCCAGTGATCAAGAAACTTGAATCCCTGCCCACTGCACCAGTCCCTCAGCCACGCATTTATCCTCCACCTCATTTCATTCCTACTCTCACTGTCACGCGGCACAGGCAGTAATACTGAAATCGTTACCCTTTTGGTCCTTCTCCTTAACTTTCCCCCCAACTCCCTAAATTCTCCCTTCAGGACATCATCACTTTTTCTGCCTATGTCATTGTGTACCACAACATCAGGCTCCTCTCCCTCCCTTATCAGAATCTTTTGGACACGTTCTGACACATGCGAGACCCTGGCACCAGGGAGGCAAACTACCATCCGGGTCTCCCGACTGCGTCCACAGAATCGCCTATCCGACCCCCTAACTATAGAGTCCCCTATTACATTTGCCCTCCTCTTTTTGCTACCCTTCTGAGCATCAGGGCCGGTCTCTGTGCCGGAGGCCCGGCCGCTGTTGCTGCCCCCAGCTAGGCTGTCCCCTCCAATCGTACTCAAACCCGAGTACCTATTTTCCAGGTGTACGGTCACAGGGGTACTCTCTAGCCCCTGCCTCTGCCCCTTGCCCTTCCTAACTGTGACTCACTTGTCTGCCTCCTGTGGTCTGGGAGTGACTACCTCCCTGTAGCTCCTCTCTATGACCTCCTCACTCTCCCTGACCAGACGGAGGTCATCGAGCTGCTGCTCCAGGTTCCTAACACAGTCCTTTAGGAGCCCCATCTCGACACACCTGGCGCAGATGTGGACGTCTGGAGGGCTATCAGATTCCCTGACCTCCCACATCTGACATCCAGAACAGTACACTGCCCTGGCCTTCATACTCCCCCCTTACACAGGATACAATAGCAACACAATATAAAGTACACAACAAACTGCTGGAATCTGACTGTAAATCAGCTGTTTACCCTGGTCCACTTCCCACCAATCAGTGGCTTCCTCAAAAAAACCCACTTCTCCAAATGGAATGTTATGGATTTAGGTAAAAACAAGCCCCGCGCTTGATTTTAAAGCTTACCGGTCGGGTGTCGCTCCTCCCCCTCCTTCACTTCCAACGGCTCCTGTGGGCCTCTGAAAAAAAAACAAGCCCCGCACTTGATTTTAAACCTTACCGGTCGGGTGTCGCTCCTCCCCTCTCCCTCTCCCTCCTAACTCCATTCTCCTGCCTTCTCCCCATAACCCTGACACCCATACTAATCAAGCAGGTGGGCTAGTAAAGAATGTAAAGGGGCTTCAAATCTGCCCTAAAATGGAAATTTCGCAAGAACGTATAATCACCTGCTGCTTTTGAGTGAGATTTATTTTCTCCGATTTCTCTGTCATTTCAACTTCCCTTTTCATCTGCCGATTGCCAAGAAGCCGTGCCAGTGAAATGATCTAACATCGAAACGAGATGGCGGCACTGGCTTAACAGCTGCGGCCCGCCTGCAGTCCGTATGTTTTTTGTTTTTTTTTGGTCCTGTTTTTAGTTGGTTTTGTTTTATTAGATGGTGTGTGTATGTGGGTGGGGGGGAGTAACATGTCTGGGTCTCTTCCTTCGGGGGGGTGGGGGTGCGACTTTTCTGTCGTATTCCCCGTCTTCGTCTCCGTCTGCGCCGACGCCTAATGGCGGAGCTGGCGGCCACGGGCCCCGGGGCTGTTCCAGCGGCAGTGGCGGCGGCGACCCGACTCGGTCCCGGAGCGGTTCCGGCAGCGGCGGCGGCGGCGGCGATCCGACTCGGTCCTAGAGCAGTTCCAGCAGCAGCAGCGGCGGCCCGGCTCGGTCCCGGGGCAGTTCCAGCAGCGGCGGCGGCGGCAGCAGCAGCAGCAGCGACCCGACTCGGTCCCGTGGCGGCGACAGTGGCAGCGGCATGACCACGACCACGGTGGAATCGGCCACGGGCCCAGTGGACGACATCGTCGGGAGCTCGCAACTCACAGGTTGTTGACCTGTTTTTATGAGCTCCTACAACAACAGCTTCGTCCGCTGGTCTGGAGGGCGGCAGCTTCGACCACCCCGGGCCGCAGAGTTGAACCGGCCCGTTCGCGGAGCTTGGTTGAACCACGGGACTGACCTACTTACCATCACCCGGTGGGGTCACAACATCTGAAGCCTGGATCGCCTCAGCGCTGAGGGAAACAAAGAGGGAAGAGACAGAGACTTTAAGACTTTGCCTTCCATCACAGTGAAGAGGTGTTTGGTGAACTCACTGTGGTGGATGTTAAATTTGTGTTTATTGTGTGTTCTGTCATTTAAAAAAAAAGTTTAATTATATGTATGACTGGAGGGGAACGAAATTTCGTTCAGACCGAAAGGTCTTAATAACAATAAAGTTTCCATGATTCCATGAATGACAAATAAAATAATCTAATCTAATCTAATCTTCAATTGTGTTTGAAATGCTGGCACCTTGATGCAATCACAAGCTCTTTGGAAGCTCTCCAAAAACCCTTGAGCCTCCACTCTTTTAAGCAGTCCCCATGTGGTCTTTCTAGTTATCCTCCTCCTTTTGATCTTCCTTTCCCATTACCAGGTATCACAGGTTCAGATGCTGAAGATTACTTCAATCTATCAAGTGTGGATAATCCTATTTGGCCCCTACAGTTTCTATGATTGGTTTCTATGTTTCTGTGGATACAACTATCATTGTATCCATTCTTAGGTCCCCTTTGGTCATGGCTGATCATGCGCATCTCCAGGGTTGGAGGACGCCTGTGCGTGACATTGTTTAACGTGGGGAGACTGGTGCACAGACAGCCACCCCACAGTCCTTGACAGATCTGGGTCAGGATACAGCGGCATGGAGACCAAGACGACCGGGGACCCTTTTCTGCTGCAGCCTTCATCCGCCTTCCCAGCCGTCGTGACGCTCCACTAAGATCAGCCATCGTCCTCCACCTGTTCCACCATTGAGGTCTTGGTTGTATTGCTCTTTGTCAGAGTCCTCCCCCTCGACCTTACCGCCATGGGTGACCATACCAGGAGCATAGCTCCAGACGGCATCGCTCTCAGGATCTCAGGACCACACAAGCTTCTCCACCACGACAAGGTGACAATCCACGGAGAATCCATCCATAGAAACATAGAAACTTGGAAAATAGGAGTAGGCCATTCGGCCCTTCGAGCCAGCACCGCCATTCAATATGATCATGGCTGATCATCCAAAATCCAAAGTCTGAAAAAGGATCTCGACCCGAAACGTCACCCATTCCTTCTCTCCAGAGGTGCTGCCTGTCCCGCTGAGTTACCCCAGCATTTTGTGTCTACCTCCAAAATTAGTACCCCGGCTTTTTCCCCATATCTCTTGATTCCCTTAGCCCTAAGAGCTAAATCTAACTGGCTACACAGATTATGACCAATGACTACACACTCAGTCCCTTGAGCACATTGCTAGATATTATTTTTCTTATTAGGTTATCTTATATCTTATTATCTTAGCCCGATATTTTTTTAAAGCTGGGGACAGCACTCGTTTCGTTTTATCCCCAGACGTAATGAGAGGATAAACTCCCGGCCACATCGTAATTTTGCTGCAAGAAATATTCCCACTTCAAGTCATAGCAGGAACACAGCAGCCTTGAGTTCACGTAACTCCTCTTCATAACCTGAGGAAATCACTGAATGCTTCCGAGTGGATAAAGTGTTGACACCGTTGCTATGGGGGTGGAAAAAAACCCATTTGTACAAGAGCACAATTCTACAACTTAAAAGAGTGCAGTCAGTTTAACCAATGCCATAGGGGTCGTCAAGGAAAATTACTCTGCACTTCAAAAAACCCCCTCAGAAATTGCCATGAGATCTAGAAGGACAGACGGCACAATGTCCAATACTTCAGTGGAGGATTACACCCGCAGTGGTGGCAAAGTGGCATAGCTGGTAGAGCTGCTTGCCTCACAGCGCCATAGATTCTTGATTAGTACGGATGCCAGAGGTTATGGGGGAGAGAAGGCAGGAGAATGGGATGAGGAGGGAGAGATAGATCAGCCATGATTGAATGGTGGAGTAGACTTGATGGGCCGAATGCCTAATTCTACTCCTATCACATATGACTCTCTCTGCTGTGTCTCTGAAACTGAAGTTTGCCATTTTCCTGTGATCTTTGGCTACTTATAGCTTAAATCGAAGACAGGGATGGGCCAGACAGTCTAAAGATGATGGTTGTTAAATTAATGCTCACATTTCTCAGGCTTAGCACAATTCATCATTTAGAATGGCAGAGGTGTATCAAGGACAGTCTGACTAACCTGACTGAAAATTTTGAGGAGCTAACAAGGAAGATTGATAATGCATTTTAGTAAGACTTTGACAAGGGCACAAGGCAGATTGATTGGAAATGTAGAAGCTCAGGGGATCGAATAGAGTGGATGTGGGGAGGATGTTTCCCCTAGTGGGAGAGTCTAGGACCAGAGGGGCACAGCCTCAGAATAAAAGGACGTACCTTTTGAAAGGAGGAATTTCTTTAGCCAGCGGGTGGTGAATCTGTGGAATTCATTGCCACAGATGACTGTGGAGGCCAAGTGTTTCGGTATTTTTTTAAAGTAGAGATGGACAGATTAGTATGGGAGTCAGAGGTTATGGGGAGAAGGCAGGAGAATGGGGTTGAGAGGGAGAGGGAGATCAATCATGATTGAATAGAGGAGTTGGGTTGATGGACCGAATGGCCTAATTCTGCTCCTATCACCTATGACCTTATGACTCTGGAATGTAAGGAATGCAAGTTGAAGTGTTTTCTGCAAGGTGATTTCTTACCCAACGTGCTTCGTGAGGCCCACTGAATTTGAAATTGAACTCTAACAAATTCCTACGGCCGTTACTCTTTGGCCGAAGCTGTAACCTTACTGAAAAGGAGGACAAGATTGTTGTTTGATTTTCGGAGATTAAAAGATTCTTGATTAGTACAGGTGTCAGAGGTTCTAGAACCAAAGAAACATAGAAAATAGGTGCAGGAGCATGCCATTCGCTCCTTCGAGCCAGCATCGCCATTCTATAAGATCATCGCTGATCATCCAAAATCAGTACCCCTGGATCTGCTTTCTCCCCATATCCCTTGATTCCTTTGGCCCTAAGAGCTAAATCTAACTCTCTCTTGAAAACATCCAGTGAACTGGCCTCCATTGCCTTCTGTGGCAGAGAATTCCACAGATGCACAACTCTTTGGGTGAAAAGGTTTTTCCTCATCTCAGTCCCAAATGGCCTCCCCTTATTCTTAAACTGTGACTCCTGGTTCTGGACTCCCCCAACATCGGGAACATGTTTCCTGCATTTAGCCTGTCCAATTCCTTAATAATTTGATATGTTTCTATAAGATCTCCTCTCATCCTTCTGAATTCCAGTTAATATAAGCTGTCGATCCATTCTTTCACCATATGTCAGATCCGCCATCGTGAATTAACCTCGTGAACCTACGCTGCACTCCCTAAATAGGAAGAACGTCCTTCTTCAAACTAGGAGAGCAAAACTGCACACAATACTCCAGGTGTGGTCTCACCAAGGCCCTGCAGTAGGCCCTGAAGTGCTCCTATACTCAAATCCTCTCGCTATTTGCTTTCAAGCCAACATGCTAACCTGCCATTTGCTTTCTTCTCTATGTGGCGAAGGCAGGAGAATGCGGTATGAGGGAAGATAGCGGTTGAGAGGGAAAGATTCAAAAGGCGGAAGACACATTTTCATGGGCCTTTCTGCCTCCAATGACATGAACTAAAGAAAGTAGCAACTTGGAACTAAAGCGCCGTGGTTGGAATACCAAGCTAATGGTGGGGGGATGTTTTAGTGACTGGTGATTTGCAAGGCCCAGTAGACATAGTACTTTGGAAAAAGAACAGGAGAGTGGGATATAGTAAACATCTTTACTAAAGAGCCATTAGGAAAAGAGAGGGGCCCCCCGGTAGGCTTTCTGCAGTACTGTTCGTTATGCCTTTGTTATCACCTCTTCCACAGCCAACCAATGGACCATTGTGAAGCTCCACCTTCCTTGAGTTTATTATCGGTTTTGCCGTGCCTGCCTGCCCAGCTGAGTTACTCCTGCATTTTGTCGTCTTTTCTCCAATACTATTTCTATTTCCGATTTAATGCTCCTTCCTTTCTTGGTATCAGATGTCACAGATGATCCTAAAATCATAGTCATTGAGTCATAGACCCAACTACCCTATGTGTAAAGCAATTATCCTCCTGGTTATCCAATCTGGTTCCTTTCATAATTTGTTGTACACCTCTATAAAGTCACCCCTCAATCCTCCTGCGCTCCAAGGGATTAAGTCCCAGCCTGCTCAACCTCTCCCTATAACTCAGGCCCTGAAGCCCTGGCAACATCCTCGTAAATCTTCTCTGCACCTTTTTCCAGTTTGGCAACATCTTTCCCATGACATGGTGAACAGAGCTGAGCACAAAGAATCGCCCTCATTCCTCCTGCACGCCAAGGAATAAAGTCGTGTTCCCGAGCTGGCTGCCTGCCCCTTTCCCAGGGATACGTCCATGCCCGGGTGGTGTTAGAGAGGGACTACACGCTGTTCAGGGGTGCCCTGGGGGATTTCCGGGACCCGCTGGGCACCACGGCGAGAGGTTGAATGCATCCTTGACAAGGAGTGTAATTAAGGTGTAATAATAGTTTAGCGTTTGTCGTGTATTTATGTGGATTTAAAATAAATTGGTTCTGTTTTGTATTTTTACTGTACTGTATAATATTTTTTAATATTTGAATAAATATTTTTGATTTCAAAAATAAAATTAAAAATGAGTTAAAGTCATTTCTAACCTGCTCTACCCTCTCCCGATAGCTCAGGCCGTCGAGCCTTGGCGACATCCTCGTAAATGATCTCTCTGCACCTTTCCAGCTTGACAACATCTTTCCAGTAACATGGGGACCAAAACTGAACGCAATGCTCTAAACGTGGCCTCACCAATGTCTTATATAACGGCAACATGACTTCCCAACTTCTGTACTCAGTGCTCTGACTGAAGAAGTCCAGCATGCCAAAAGCCTTTTTTTTGACCACCCCATCTGCCTGTGACACCACTTTCCAGGAAAGAGCCTATCTAAAAGTCCTTTAAAGGTCACTATTGTATCTGCCTCCACCACCATCCCCGGGAGCATGTTCCAGACATCCATCACCCTCTGTGTAAAAAAAAACTTGCCCTGCTCATCTCCTTTAAACTTTGCCCCTTTTACCTTGAAGCCATATAAGAAACATTAATGTTTTCTATCAATGTGTTCATTATTTTGACTTACCGATATGAATGACATTAATTATCGCTGTCTTTTTGTAAATAAAATCTATACCATGTCCTTCCATTTGACTGAATGTTTGCTGGCATGGTCTGCTCAGCTAAATGCAATGCTCAAACGATTGATTGTTACAACAGATCACACTGTGCATCATTTTCGGCAGACATGCTACTATCGTTGACTACAAATACATATATTATGTATGTAGGGAATTTACATGGTAAATGGTAGGGAATTGAGGTACATGGTAAATGGTAGGGAATTGAGGAATGCTGTGGAACAGAGGGATCTAGGAATAACTGTGGCAAAGTTCCCTGAAGGTGGAATCGCATGTAGGTAGGGTGGTAAAGAAAGCCTTTGGTGTGCTGGCCTTTATAAATCAGAGCATTGAAATAGGAGTAGGGAAGTAATGTTAAAATTGTACAAGGCATTGGTAAGACCAATTCTGGAGTATGGTGTACAATTTTGGTCGGCTAGTTATAGGAAGGATGTCAACAAAATAGAGAGAGTACAGAGGAGATTTACTAGAATTTTGCCAGGGTTCCAGCAACTATGTTACAGAGAAAGGATGAACAAGTTAGGTCTTTATTCTTTGGCGTGCAGAAGGTTAAGGGGGGACTTGATTGAGGTCTTTAAAATGATGAAAGGGATAGACAGAGTTGACGTGGATACGTTTTTCCCATTGAGGGTAGGGAAGATTCAAACAAGAGGGCATGACATGGAGAATTAAGGGACAGAAGTTTAGGGGTAACGTGAGGGGGAACTTCTTTACTCAGAGGGTGGTGGCTGTGTGGAATGAGCTTCCAGCAGAAGTGGTGGAGCGCAGGATCGATTTTAACATTTAAGAGTAAAGTGGATAGGTATATGGACGTGAAGGGAATGGAGGGGTATGGTCTGAGTGCAGGTAGATGGGACTAGGGGAAAACAAATGGTCAGCACGGACTGGAAGGGCCGAGAGGGCCTGTCTCCGTGCTGTAATTGTTATATGGTTATATGGTTGTATTAATTGCTGACCACACATAGCTAATTGCAGACATTTTCATTGACAATAATCGAAGCTTGTTAATTCTAAACACTTGCATGCATTAAAACACAAGCAGATGGGCGTAATTATAAGTAAATGTTGTCTTTAGACTTTACTTTAGACTTAGAAACATAGAAACATAAAAAAAATAGGTGCAGGAGAAGGCCATTCGGCCCTTCGAGCCAGCACCGCCATTCATAGTGATTATGGGCCTGATCGTCCCCAATCAATAACTCGTGCCTGCCTTCTCTTGAGAGATACAGTGCAGAAGCAGGCCCTTCGGCCCACCGAGTCCACGCTGGCCACGATTCTCCCCGTACACTAGCGCTATCCTACACATACTAGGGACAATTTAAAATGTTACCGAAGCAATATTGACCTACAAACCAGTGTAGGAGAGAACTGGTTTAAAATCGAAGGTAGACAAAAAAATGCTGGAGTAACTCAGCGGGACAGGCAGCAATCTTTGGAGAGAAAGAAGAGATACTGCCGGTCCCTGCTGAGTTCAAGGCCTGCCCCCACTTGGCGATTTTTTCAGCGACTTGCCGGCGTCATATCACTGTTGCCAAAAGATTTTGAACTTTTAAAAATCCAACGGCGACAAAGAAAAATGTTTGCGACACTTGAAAAAATACGTCACCGCCGCATCGTGCATCGTCACGCCGCATCATCGTGCTGGCAGTCATCGAAAAAAATCGCCCAGTGGGACAGGCCCTTTACTCCAGAATTTGGTGTCAACCTACAAACCTGTATGTCTTTGGAGTGTGGGGGAAAACCGAAGCACCCGGAGAAAACCCACTAGGTCCACAGGGGAACGTAACAACCTCTGTACAGACAGCATCCATAGTCAGGATCAAATCTGGCGCTATACGCCAGCAACTCTACCGCTGCGCCACCATGCCGCTAACACTACCAATATAGTTAATTGTAGTCACGGACACATACAAATACTCGTGTGCAAACACAACAAAGATTAAATGCGTGATTTCACGAAAGCACAAAGAGAGAATGATTTAATCATTACAACACCAGAGGCTGTTCATGGCCCATTGGGTCCATGCTTGCAGGGTGATCCTATAAGGAAAGAATGTGGCGAGTGAAGAGCAGAACCTGTGGGAGGGATGGGGGGGCATAGAGGGATAGGAGGTGGAGGACGGACAATGGGAGATCTGGAGTCGGGAGGGGTGGTCTCTGGAGAAAAAGGATGGGTGTGCGTTTCAGTTGGGACCCTTCTCAGACTGAAAGTAGAGGGGAGTGATACAGGAGGTAAGAAAAAGAGCAGGGCCCGGCAACAGATGACCAAGTGAGGAGACATAATGGCCATTGGTCACTGGGGAAGATAATGATGTGGAACGAGGATGCTAACAGTGGAACTAGTAGGACAATTAGGGTGGGGCGGGGGGTTGGGGGGGGAGGGGTGCTGGGTGGGGGGGGGGGGGGGGGGGCGCGAATGTAGGTGTTCCATGAAAACGTTTTTTTCACTTGGTTGAGTGGGGGGGAGGGGGGGAAACGGGAAAGGAATAGAGCTACTCGAGCTGGCAGTATCATCAAGGACCCACACCATCCTGGCCTTATTTATACACTCATCTCTCCTCTCCCCGCTACCTTCAGGTAGAAGGTACAGGGCCTGAAGCCTGCAATGACCAGGTTCTGGAAATAGCTGAAGTAGGGTTCTGAAGTCTGAAAAAAGGGTTTTGGCCCAAAACGTTGCCTTATCTCCTTCGCTCCATATAGATGCTCGGCCCCGTCTGCTGCTCCCAACACCCCAAGCGCAGCACCACACCCGCTGAGTTTCTCCAGCATTTTGTGTAAACTCAGGAATAGCTACTATCCCCTCCCCCCCCCACAGCCATCAGGCTACTAAACTTGGCTCGGACAAAACTCTTTACATTAATAAAATCCATTATCTGTTTATATTTTATTTGCACGTTAATCTTTATCAGTTTATTTATTTTTGTGTGTATATATTTATATAATGGTATATATGGACACGTACTGATGTGTTATGTAGTCATGCCTACTATGTTCTTGTTGTGGCTTAAGCAAAGCAAGAATGTCATTGTCCTATCAGGGACACATGACAATAAACTCTCTTGAAACTTGAATCTCTTGTCTCTTGAATCTCTTGAATCTTGAATTCTTGAATTCTTGAATTAAAGACATCAATATTCATACCCTTTTGTGTACCCTCGATTCTCCAGCATCTGCAGTTCCTTCTTTAACTCAATATTCATACCGTTAGGTTGTAAGCTGCCCAAGTGAAAAATAAAGTGCTGTTCCCGCTATTTGCGTGTGGCCTAGCTCAGACCTGACTGCTGAGTTTACTCCAGCACTTTGTGTCTATCACTTGAGTATAGAAGTTGGGAGGTCATGTTGCAGTTGTATAAGATGTTGGTGAGACCACATTTAGAATATTGTGCTCAGTTCTGGGCACCATGTTATAGGAAATATATTGTCAAGCTTGAAAGGGTTCAGAAAAGATTTACGAGGGTGTTGCCAGGACTAGAGGGTGTGAGCTATAGGGAGAGGTTGAAGTAGGCTGGGTCACTATTCCATGGAGCGTAGGAGGATGAGGGGGATCTCTATAGGAGGTTTACAATTGAATCATGAGAGGATAGATCGGTGTCGATGCACAGAGTATTTTACCCAGAGTAGGGGAATCGAGGACCAGGAGGAATAGGTTCAGGGGAATGGGATAAGATTTAATATGTACGATTAAATGAGGAACTTACCAGTTTGGCGTTTGATCTTTATTTTGTGAGAGTTGCGATTGAGGGATTTCGTGAAGACCGCAGCACACATGCGCACACATTCTTCAGTAAGCAGCGGTGTGGAATCAAAGATAACCATATAACCATTATAACAATTACGCACGGAAACAGGCCTTCTCGGCCTTCCAGTCCGTGCCCTCCATTTGTTTCCCTAGTCCCATCTTTACCTGCACTCCGACCATACCCCTCTTTCCCTTCTGTCCATATACCTAGCCACTTTACTTTTAATGTTTAAAATCGATCCAGCCACCACCACTTTGCTGAAAGCTCATTCCACCACAGCCACCACCCCTCTGAGTAAGAAGTTCCCCTAGTTTACCCTAAACTTCCGTCCTGGAATTTCTATGTCGTGCCCTCTTGTTTGATTCTTTCCCTACCCTCCATGGGAAATGCTTATCCACATCAACTCTGTCTATCCCTTTCATCTTTTAAAAGACCTCAATCAAGTCCACCCTTACCCTTCTGCGCTCCAAAGAATAAGAACCTAATAGTTCAACCTTTCTCTGTAACATAGTTGCTGGATCAAGGCAAACATTTCTGGTAAATCTCTCTGTACTCTCTCTATTTTGTTGAAACCTTCCGATAAACTTGGCGACCAAAATTGTACACAATACTCAGAATTGGGTCTCTACATTGCTTGTACAATTTTTAACATTTCTTCCCTATCCTATATTCAATGCTCTGATTTATAAAGGCCTGCACACCAAAGGCTTTCTTTACCACCCTATCTACATGCGATAACACTTCAGGGAAAAATGTGGCAGTTAATTCCTGATCTCTCTGTTCCACAACATTCCTCAATTCTACCATTACATGTTCGTCCTATTGTGATTTGTCCTGACAAGATGTAGCTCTTCACACTTATCAGATTAAACTCCATCTGCATCATCAGCCACCTTTTCCATATGCCCAAATCTCTCTGTAGACTTTTGAAAATCTACTTCATTATACACAACACACCTATCTTAGTATCATCTGCATACTTACTTATCCATTTTCCCACCCATTGGTGTTTAGATTAAACACCAATGACGAAAATATAATAAGATGAAGAGACTTTTTTTACAGTTGACACTCTATCGTCGTAGTGTGGTGTGGACCCCTTGAGGTGATTGTCATATTTATGAGGTTCTTGTTGGCGTCGGGTGTTTTGTGGTTATGTTGTAGAGGTGTATGGGAGCGTGAGGGCACGAATCCCTCATCGGCAACTCCTCACAAAATAAAGATCATCTTCAAACGGTTAGAGTTCTCATTTATCTTATTCTTTTTTTGGAGTCACGTGAGTGACATCGTCGACGATTTCAAAGCTCTGTGATTTCAGGCCTGGATCAGTACATGCTCACACTCTGCCGCAATTCTGATGGAAGGAGTATGTTAACGTATTTCGACTTGAACAGCTGAAAAATAATAAATAGATTAATAAAACAAAATCAAAAAAAAGCCTCATCGTGGATAAACGTTTTATTGGGGGACAGAACTTAAAAAACTGTCTCGCAAACATTGTGGGGATCGGCCCAGGTTTCTATAAAAACGCTGGACATTGCTTCACTGGCCAGCTGCTGTTGTGAGGATATGGGAACCTCCATTGTCTCGCCGTGATGTGGATGCCGACTGGTAGAAATGTACGATTTAAAGAAATTAGGATTAATACCTGCAGCATCCAATACACCCTGAGCCATGGGA